>JAMKCH010013682.1:0-25818 GCA_023653785.1 Ophioderma brevispina | reverse complement strand
TTTGCAGTGGTTATGCTACTCAGTGCTTCTGCCTGAGTGGAAATTTATTGAACTCGATAGTGGAAGCATGAACATAGGCCAGGTGGAAAATTGGATACCTCAAATTAGGGTTTTACAGAGTGAATCTTGACAATTGTTTTTAGTTTAGGAGGGGGGATGTGCTCCACTCCTTAAATGATGACATTATTATATCAGACATGTGAAGTTGGTAGAGCGCCTGGAACAAGGCTAATCAGTGACATGCTTAAAACTAATAGTAGGGCACATGGGGTTAAAGCAAAAAGTCCTAGAAACCTAATTTTGATTCAGATTGGTTACTTTGAGGCTACTCCCATCAAATGGAAGTTTTGTCCATACCACAGACTCATGAGGAGAGTAATGGCAAACGGCTTCACCAAACTTCTCACTGATTATACACAATTTGACATCTCGTGGAAAATATCCAAGTGTAGGGCAATGGGAGGCTGCCAGACCTTATATTCTGCACGGCGATGTGTGATCCTAATTTTGTATATACTGAAACTGAAATATTTAAAAAAAAAAAAAAAAAAAAAAATAGTGAAATTTAATAAAGTGTGGAAATTTTGAAAATAAAAATTCCTGAAATCAGGAAACAAATCCTTGAAGATCAAACCCCTGGATGTAATCAGAGGGATGAGGATTGACTTAATAATAATAATATTATTCATTCTATTATCCTAATTATTGATTGTTGAGGATGATACACCGTACATACTTGTATTTCCTACATAATCATAATTATGTAAGTTCTACAAATTCCAATTTCTCAAGTTTGGTTCCAATTGAACTGATTTCCAATTGAGGTCAATTTTAAATTTCAGCCTTATCTTAACTAATGACCTCACATGACCTGACATTGGTATGTGACCTTTGCCATTGATGTGACCTTTGACCTCTCAACAAATGCTGGGATCCACATTGCACCTATGTTGGTGGTTGAAATCATCAAAGTATGCGGAGAGTACGGGCAAATGTAACATTTTCACAGAGACAAAAACATACAACATCATCAACAGAAAACAGTGGACAAAGTGATCAGGTGTCTTCCGGCCTTAAGCAGGTGACCACAAAATTGACTCTAGTGGTGAATTACAACTATTTAGACATAATTATTCTGATTTTAAAGTTAGCTGACATTGATAATATTAAAGAGAAATGAGGGCATTTCCAAAAAGCGCCCTCAATTTTTTTTAACCAGGTTGCGCATATTTCATTGGCTTACCAGGTACTAGATCACACCTGAAGTAAATAAGCCGAATACGCCGTCTTATGTAATTTAAGATGATTGTATTTTATGTGTGAATAAAAGTATGTTTCCTATGGCCGATTAGGTAGCACGCAAGTCAAAAACAAGGTTTGCAGTTTTCTTTTGTACTTGTTGTTCAATAAACCTTTGAAACGGTTTGGTCTACAATCGATCCAGTGCAATTTGAGCGAAATTTCTCTGCAAATTTCGGTACTCGAGAATAGGTAAGGCAGGGCAAAGATATGACAGATAAAAGAGAGCGCATAAAGCGTGTTAATAAATAGGCAGACCATTTTTGTACTGTGCCCCTGAGCCAGTGGTTCTTCTGACCGAGTATGAAGTGGTAATAGAGAGGGGTATGTACATGGGAAAGTAGTTAATGTTTGGGTTAGTTTTTTTCAATACAATTTAACACCAAGTTTTTCAATACATTGTTCATGAAGAATCTTGAAAAGCGTGGGTGTCATTTTTTAAAATGTGGTTCCTTGGGTGTTTTATAAGGGGGCCAAATTTGTACAGGGGTAAACAATAAAATTGTTAAATGGTTCAAAAATTATCCAATCTGTTCGGTTGCTCATAAGGTTCTAAAAAGGTATAGTTTGCCATATTTACGACTATTGTTTTAGTACAATAGGCTCAAGAAATTTCAAGGTCATTATTCATAGAATGGTCAGATTTTGTTGAAACTGGTTTTGAATCGTTCATTGGGTTATACTAATAAGAAAATGGATATAGATCTTGTTTCTCCTTTCAAAGTGAGAGGTTTTTCAGATATGATAGTGGTATCCCATAGACGCTGTGGAACACGGCCATATTTGCTCTTAATTATCATGAAATAGTAATTGACAATCCGACCTGTATATTTTCGGCTACAGTAAGATGAACATTTGGCACCATTTTAAAACAAACCTGTAAACTCTTGAACTATAACCCTCAGGTAGGGCAAACTATACCTTTTCTGAACCTTGGTGAAAGGTACCGAACATGATAGTATACTTTAAACACATCTGGCTTCCTTTTATATTTTGACCCCTGTATAAACTTTGCCCCTAGAATACATCCAAGAACGCATTTTAAAATGACAACCATGATTTTTCGAATCCTATCAATTTGTTTAGAAAAACCTTGTGCAAGATTGTATATGAATTTTCACAAAAATACAGTTCCACATGTGCTAGTAAGTATGACACCAATAAATTTACAGGGTGGTAACATTTTTGGCACACACAGGATGCATGCCCATGGCTGGCTGCCAAGTGTCATGTGGATTTGATGCAGATGTGGCGGCCACAAGGCTGACAAGCAGTCCCAACAGGACTCTTCTAATAAGAGTCAAACACCACTGCCATTGCCACTGAGTGTACACGAAATGAAATTTTCAGAAAAGATTTAAACCACAAAATGGAAATGACTTCGAATTTTGCTGCTAAAATTACCTGCACAGGTTATCTAAATAGAACATTTTGGAGTAATTATTGCAGGCTTTTAAATTTTCAGAGGAAAATGAGGTGAAAAAACTTTTACTCATCAACACTCAATATGGGGAATTTCATTGTGGTACCCATCTTTATTATACTCTGTCCAGGAAGGTTATTTTCTCCTTTTCGTGGGGTTTTTGCCGTTGCTAACGCTTGTGCTGCAGTGCGGGTACGCACTCACACGCGTCTGTTAGGCTGTTTGGATCGTTACGCCTCCGTGAATTGGGTTTATTTTAAAATAGCTGTTGTGTTTCAGCTTGTTTGGTAATGCTGAGGCGTGCGTACGGTCTTGACTTAGATGCACAATTGAGGGAAATAAACATCTGGATACTACTAGATATGTACCACATCTCTGGTTGTAGCCCCTCAGGGTCAACAACTTTGAGATATGGGCAGTAGTATCCAACAGAACCAAAGCTAACTGTGTTGTGACATGGGGTGAAGGAGACAAACCAAAAAATAATTAAGAAATTCTACAACCAATATTGTCCAACTTAACGATATCACAGGGACTAATACGGCTTGTTACCATAGTTTCTACTCGTTTAGGAACGATCCCCTTACTGGCAAAGAAAAAAATCGGCGAAATTGTTTACATCCCGGGGTCAGCTATTCACATCGGTCAGTCTTGTGTACCAAAATGGTGGCGATATACGGTGCTTCGCAAAATTCCCGGCGATTCAGTCACATATGGTAATTCTCTTCCAACAAGCAATAAGTGGGTGTGCGTGTGTCAGTGTGTGAACACAATAAGCGTGCGGGCGGTACGGCAAGAGAGACTATTTTTGGTCTTCGACGTCATATCCCCAAACAAAAATAATAGCACGTGATTCATCGGGACAAATCTACAATGAAGTACGCACGTTTGCCAGAAGTTTTACCACTTTTTCGATATGCAATGGATTCTAAAATAAATTAGTGGGCAGATCGGATGGCTGAGAGTCTATTACTACCTGGGGATGCAGTATTGAAACGGTAAGTTCCGCCGATATGGGACTTTGCATTACCCCAAATTTGATGTGCATTGTTTCAGCTGGATAGCTTCGTAGTACTCTATCCAGATGTTTATGGAAAGACTTTAGTATCTGCCACCACCCGATGAATTAGGCAGCCTCGACGAAATAAACTGAATGGGTGGATGTGTGGCAGAATACTGAATTCATCACCTGTGGATTTCCCCTCCTGCAGTCCATTGTATCATAAAGGAATGGGACTAGCTTGACTAGGTGACAGCACATTGTGGACAAGCATACAATTCAACTACAAATGTAATTGTATAAAGTACAACTACACACCAGACAATGCTTCAAGTCTAGACTAGTAGGAGTCAATTGACTCACCTGGATTCTGCTAAGGCTTAAGCATATAGTAGTAGTATTACCTGTTTTGTGTCAGTGTTCGGTATGTGTGTCTCTTAAAGGGCGTCTCTTCAAACTTTCGAGATATCACTACTGGAGCTGCCATAAGAAAAAATGACAAGACTGTGGGAATCAAAATGGGGACTTGATCTGTAAATTTCAATTATATACGTGGCGATGGTAGCGACAGCTCGTAACCATTAATTACGCACACACAGCACATTATCTCCACGTTGCTTTTGGGGGAGGGCTGGTGGGTGGCACTGATGGTGGGTGGTCACGGTAGCCAGTTCCGATAAAACCCACTTTTACACAATTGGATGGTGGAATGATGACTCAGCATAACAATGATAATACGTGAATATCCAAGTAAAAAAAAAGTAAAAGCATTGTGCTCAGGAGATTTGAGGAATTGGGGGTGGGGGGGGCTACCGCAGGCGTCGAGTTGGGCAGCAGTGGCGGCACCACCAAGGCCAGAATAAAATATGATGGATTATGGGCAAAAAATCATGATTTGGGGTGTTGTGTAATCACCACTTTGTGCAAATATCAGCACTTTTAGGCCACTTTTGTTAAAAATCCAAACTTGGAGTTGCCCCTCAGAATTTCACCCCCCCGTTTTCCCCAAAAAAGATCTGGCGCTGCACGGGGGTAGGGGAAGCTTTGGAATTTGATGTTTGATTAAGTGTTAAGATTATTGAAGTGGCTCAATGGTATTTGATCCCCCCCAACATTATTGGGGTTGCCAGCCCCCCCCCCCCCCCCACTTCCCTCAGCCATATTAAAAGAGTGGATTTCCACTCGTTTAAGGATTTAACTGAAGAGACTACGACGGACCGGACAACACCTTTTGCGTGGAAACACACCTTTTGATAAACCCAATTATGCTCACTGGGTGGGGGTGGGGGGGGGGGGTTTCCTTTTGTCTTGGTATAATCAATCCCAGCACCCCTAGTGGGGAAACGAATCGGTGATATTGTGTGGTGGGGGTCTCAGGGGTTTGTTGGGTGATCATTCCAGGGGTTCCGAAAGCGACCCCTAACAGGACCAAGTCCGTGAATATAGGCCTATCCCTAACAGGGCCAGTTTTTTGTTGAAATTTCCCCTGCGGAAACCCGTTCTAAATATGTGAATAAAATATATGTTATACCTTACCTTCCAAATAAAGAAAAAGGGCACTTGTTTACTACTGCAAGAAAATACACAATTAGGGTATGTGCTAATATGTTTAGGTTAATCTTTCTATTTGTAGATTTGACAGGCCACACTCACATCTGATTTGATACCCCTGCGGGATTAGAACTTGAGCTATTTGATACCCTAGCGGTAGTCCCGCATTTTACCACTCAAAACACTTTTTGGAGTCGTAAAATTCAATATCCAAAAATATGTTACTTTTCTACCAAAGGAAGGGGGGGGGGACAGAAAACCTTGGAAATTAAAGAATATTCGGCAGATTTCTGAGAATTGCATGCATGTATATAGAATGATTCAATCATTCCATTAAAGGGGGATAATATAATAATAAGAGTGTGGGTGGCGGATTGTGAGAGGCGAGAATCCAAATTTTTATGTGGCAAGAGTGAGAATATCAATTGGTCGCTCAAGGGTGGGCCGGTGGGGCATTGCACATAATATTATACATGTTATACTCCATGAGTGTAGAACACCTTTTGAAAGTTGAGATTTATTACAACCAAAAAACCGGGGGAGGGGAGTTGGTAAATATATCGCCAGTCATAAAACTGGTAAAATATAATTGTGGGTCCGATTACCCCTTTGCCCACAAGTGGCCAACCGCAAATTTTCACAAAAAAAGAAAATAATTTCTTTCAATTTGTTCAAATGTAGTCTAGCAGGGGAGGGTTCATAGGTTTTGTTGAGTGGGTGCAGTATACCCATGCTCGTTTCAGGGGTTCTGAATGTGACCCCCCCCATTATTCAGTGAAAATATACCCCTAACAGGACCAGTTTTCGGTACAAATCTAGGCCCCCCCCCCTACCCAGTTTTCTTCAGTGAAAATATACCCCTAATGAGACAATTTGCAGTAAAATTGTACCCCTAGCGGAAACAGTTTTCGGCAAGTATAAAATATACCTTTAAAAAGAAACCAATATTACAAGAAAATAACTTGTGTTACTGTGACACACTCAGGGCAATTTTGAATGACAAAATTAGGTTCAAATTTAAATCAAGGAAAAGTCAAAATATGGATAAAAATAATAATTTTATTGATTCTAGTGAAAAGTGAACCAATTTAAATTGAATTTGCTTTTTGTTTATCGGTGTGTGTGTGGGAGGGAGTTCCGGTGTTTTTGTGGGGGGGTCTGGGGTTGGGGTTGTTCTTTGTTTTTTTTTTTTGTTAACAAATACTTGTGGAAAACTTAGAGATTGCTCTTTATGTTTGAGATAGGTTGTAAGTGCAGCGTGAGAACAACAATAAAAAATAATAAGAAATATCATAGGAAATTCAATTTGCGAAGTTACATTTTCCACCATAACTTTTGAACGGGAGCTCGCTTGTTGTCAACAAATAGCAATAGAAAGGTATTATTTTCCTCAACTTCAATTGTAGTAGTGCCTTCAAAAGATTATTCAACCGTTAAAAAAATAATTTAACCGTTACTTTTAAGAGCATTTTGACGTTACATATGTAAAGCGATCTTAATTTAAAATAGATACCTTTGCTGAAAAATAATAAAATAATAATGTATAGTTTTTTAAAAAATTCGCTATATTATTGACAAAATTATTCTAAAATCATCGTGTAATGGTTTTGAAAGCAGTTTATGGTTAAGATTCACCAATTATGTCAAATATTATGGCTCAGTCGCCTTAGAATGTATGTCTATACATAAAAGGGGTTTTTCGGCATGTTGAAAATTATCCATCATAGATTGTGTAATGCGTGGATATTGTAAAACTTGAAGTAATAGTAGAGTAACTCTACCAAGGCCGAGACAAAAACGCAGGACAATCAACAAACTGTATTTCACATAGCGAATATTTCTTCGTCTTTTAACATTTTACTTAAATTTACGTCGAAACCAGTTAAATCATTTAATCGGTCACGGTGGTTGCCCGAACAAGCCAAACCAGTGTTTGCCAGTCAGGATGTGGTAGTACTGCTGGGCCTACTTGCCGTTTTGTTCTACAACGGCCTTTTATTACAGTTTGGCATCGGTTAGATTTTGCCACACGAGATATAGAAAAGAAGCATGAAGGAGAGAAGCTGACAATGAACTAGCCTTGCAAAGTAAGAAATAAGTTACCCCCCTAAATACACCCCCCCAGTTTGCACACCCCAACCAGCCCAAGTTCCACACAACTCATGATGTTACAGCGGTAAAGGCAGTCAACATCGCACTTGTTCGCCAGGAGATTATAGAAGATTAACGATTAAGTGGTGCCCTGATGTGGAGGTCGTTATTGATCACATACCGTTATGTATCGTTACAAGGAAATGCCGGTGGTAGCGTTTGTACACAAAATGAAATTCTTAACATTGCAACTGGAGGACCGTAGACGACACTGACTCAGATTTCTTCAGATTTATTTACTTACGTCACAAAATTTGTGTTATTCACAAAATTTGGTATCAAAAGTGCAAGGCGCCGCAGAAAGCGTAAAAGTGTCAGATGACTCTGATAACTAGCAATATCTTATGGTTTTTCTCTAAAACAACATGGCTTCAGACTTCCTGACGATGGTGTCCTCATTTTCTAAACAAAATCCTACCTTTTTTACATATTTATTAATGTTGGTCAATGTCCACCTATTTTTTTTTTGTTATGCACAGCATCAAAACGAAAATATCAATTCACTCTAAGAATTTGAGCATTTTAGGTGAATATATTTACTTTTAGGTGATGTATTGTAAATTAATACACACACAGAAAGGATTTTGAAATCTCTGAGCAGCCTTCACAAACAGTCAATCGACCGAAGAACAAAACAAAACATAAAACAAACGACACGCGAAACAACCAAAAACGAGAACAAATACAGTAATAGGCCTATATTACCGGACTAAACAGTCTAAACAATGGAAAACTTGTTTTGGAACAGTTCGTTTTAACAACCGAAATCATGATCTGCACTTTATTAGTTTTTCCCATATAACCATATATATTTCCACGCAGTGTACAACCATATATGGTCAATAGGCCTAAAACCTCTATGCCATCTATGGTACAACAAGCTCCAGGCGAGACTGTTTTTAGAATTAATTCTAAAACTGGTCTATTGTCCTTATCTTTTAGTATAGCTTTATCTTTTAGTGACACAGGTGTCTTTTTAACTTTCCATTACATTGTTGCTTAAAACTTTTATGTTCATATTAGAGCTGTTACCTCTCAAAGTTTTTACTTTTAGCCAACCAAAATTAATAAAATTAGCACAACCTCATAGCACAACCTCACGGGAAGTCGCCAAACAATGACAAGCAATCAACAGTAAGTCATGCTTGGCACGATCGATGAGGACTGTGATCGGATAATCTCATCTGGAAAACAAGGGAGAGGTGTGCTCCTGTACAGCCTTGGCATGATGTTTCTGCCAGAAATTATTCAGAGCCGAGGCTGAGGTGGGCAATGTGCACGTCGTAATATCGCAATAAAAAGGCGGAAGGGGGGGGTTTCTATGGATAGCCTCATGCGCGATTAACCATGGGAGGCCAATCAACTTGAGATAGGCATTCGGCACTTGGTGATAAACTTGATTTGAATTCTGTTCTGACAGAGAATATCAGAGTTCAGTTCAGCCTCGGCAATCATGACAGCGCCAGTGGGTCTTGGTTCGAAATATCAACCGTAAATGGACCCCATTACGGTTAGGAAGGGCTACGTAGTGTAGAATGGGCGCCGAGCACTATGGCTATCACAAAATTAATTTGCATAACAGTACCTAAACGCTCACTGATGAAATTCCCGTCTCTAAAAGCAAACATAATGTTGTTATTTTTTACTACTACCATTGTACAACTTACGTATATTGCTTCTTGGACTTAATTCCTGTCCATATCTGGGAATTCCACTGAAAATTGTAGCATTCATGTTTTGGTGATCAAGCAGCAATCCAACACGATGTCTGACACACTTCAATCGCATATGGCATTGTTTCTATATCGAATCTATATTTAATTAGATTTTGTTATCACACATTTGCGGTGTGTCATCTGTTTGCTGCTCCAATGATCCTGTAGAAATGTACACTTTCTTTATAGAGGTTATCCCATATATTTCATTCTCGTATTGTAATCCAACAAAAATGGTTAATTTAAGATATTCGAACTTCAAATTTAACACTTGAGTTGACATGTGTTCACCCTTACTTCGAGTGATGAAATAACATTGCGCGACCATCCATTTGTGCTAAAGGGTGAGCACACTTCGTTATTTTGGGTCCGTTTTTTGAGATGCTTTATTGAAACTTAAAAAAAATGTAATGGTGGGGTATTAGACAGCTATGTGTATTCAATTGCCAAACTATCACATACCGTATAAATGAGGCGACATTCTTTTTTATCAGAATTTTCCTGACGTTTGTTTAAGAATTATTTTCCCGGTGCGATAAATAGAACCAGTCCATCATATGCATGATGGTATGGAAAAACAACCAGGCCAGAGGGTTATGGTAATACCAATGGTAATACACGCCATTTATACATCACCTAACAACCAGCGACCCACGACATTCATTTTATAATAACAACAAACCAGCGACCCAGACATTCTCAGAGAAAGTAATGCAATTTTTTCCCACAAAAAACCGGGGATCGACTGACCAAAGAAGAACCCCCCGAACACAACAACAGTATATAGTCACAACAACTCTCTACAGGTATGCAGGTTTAATACAACTTACTGACCATTTGAGCACAAACCGGGACCAAACAGTGCGTTCTCTAAAAATTGAACGCAAACCCGCCCGCAAAATGTTGGATTACCCCCACTTCAATCTCCAGATACAGGCGCAAGCATAGCTATCGCAGATTGAGTTTCTCGATCAAGTGGAAGTAGGCTTTCAATTTTAAGTTTTATGAGTCATGATCACATTCTACCACACCAGCTACCCCAATGGCTGGGCAAGCTAAAAAAATAATAAGGGTGTAGAAATGGAAAGGATTCTGAGATAAATTTATGAAAAGTAGTGAGGTGTCCAATTGTGTGTGCATACTGATTCGTGACATGTTGTTCGCTGATGCATTGCGCATACTTCACATCCAAGCCAGGAACTTCCAGCTGCTCTTAGATCGCTTCTCACAGGACTGTAAGGACTTCGGACTTGTCATCAGTTTGAAGAAGACTTTAATGTCCTTGCCACAAGAGCCTCAAGAATCACTGTTCATCAACAATCGACAATTACACACTTGAGGTGTCAGGACTTAACCAACATGGGTCCACCATCAGTGGCAGTCTGTCCTCTCGATGTTCGAAATCGGCAACGCATTGTAAAGCTGCCTGATACGTTGCCACGGATACAACGCGCCCTGTGGGGGAAAAATCCGAAGCTGTCCATTTAAGACAAACGGCAGCAGTTTCAATTTGCCTGCCTGCATCATCAGACATTTAGTATGGTAGTGAGACATGGCACTACCATACTCTAGGGCATGAGAAGAAGAAACTCAACAGCTCCCAATGCACTGATTAGATAATTCTGGGTTGTCACCTGGAAGGCATGGTGCCAAATTCCAGAGATTACTGACTAGAATTGGACTCCCCCAATCTTACATTTCTTAGACAACGCAGACTCCGATGGCGGGGCCATGTCCGTCGAATGGAGGATGGCGGTCTAACGGAAAAGATATCATGTATGCTGACTTACATTGCCAAGAGGAAAGTTGGTCGACCCATGCTCTACAAAGGCTATTTGTAAGCGTGAGATGTGTAACCTTGAACATCGACATTGGGGGCTGGGAGAAACTGCTGACAATAGTCACCTTTGGCAGGTGGGCGGAGGAGAGAAGAGGAGGAGAAACAGTGAGCCAGCAGCCACTTGAGCTTTGGGAACAACAGATCAATCAGCCAGTTTGAGGAAGCAGCGAGTAAAAGAAAGCAGCACAGATCCTTGGGATAGTCAAGCTGTGACATCCCATATATGTAGCAACTGTGGCAGAGAAGCAAATATAGATTGGCCTCTTCAGCACAGACGTCGGTTCACCTACCTGGAGTCCTGCTAGACACGACCTGAGATTATGTCTGGTCAACAATATGCATTCACTGATCAGTATTTCAGGTCCTACAACGGAAGTATCAGTTTGACTTCAGGATATAAGAGATGAAATTTCACGAATACCTCTAATCAGGCTTTTATTACAGGCTTGGTCACGTTTGCTGAGAAAGTATCTTTCAAACGTTTACATCACTGCTCTATAATTGTTGAAGTCTTAGAAAAATCTGTCAAAAGGTGTGATTTTTCCATCAATTTTGGGAATCCAAATTTATTCGGAGCCTAAGTCCCAAACATCAACTCTACAATGTTTTTTAACCTTTTTTGAAAACCACTGTAAGTTGAAGCTGTTTTTGGTCAAGCAGGGTCAACCGGGGGGGGTCAAGGTTATTAAAGGCAGTACTTCCAGTCGTAGGGACGAGATTTGTGCGTGTGAGTATGCGTCACACTTGATCTTGGGTCCATATTCGGTTTTGCGCAAAACACATCGCTCCACTGCGACTGGAAGTATATAGAGGGGCTTGCTTTTTCGCCACACCGTGTGACACCCTTGTGAACTTTGCTTCTCGTATAGCGGAAGTGCTAATTTTCAACATCAACCAAATCTCGCATTAGTTGAGGCCCAACTTGACGATTCAAAGGACAATTTTATTGTTATGTTGATTTATGTGCTTGATGTAAGGATACATCCTGTTGAGGGAATTACTATACATCAACCAACAGGCTTGATTTTACGTATTAGGTTGTTTTTGGTAAGTTTAAGCAGCGTCTTGTACGTTGACTTCACATGATTGCAACAGTGAGCCTTATTTATGAAACTCAAAACTCCTCGCCTGTGATTTTAACTTGACGCCAAGATACCGTCCAATGTTAAAGGTATAGGGTGTCACGTTACAATTATTGGAACTAAACTAACCTGTGACCTAATGTGGGCGCTTTATCCATAGTCCAGCTTGCAACTGACGGATGCATGATGATGACTAACTTATTGTCGGAATCAAATCTAATGCGTCTTAAAATGCTGTGCGTGCCGTACGTCTTGCTGTTTCACATCTGACTTGACGCTGTAAGGCATCTAGTAACATAAATATGTTTTGCAACGCTTGGCATTCAGCAAGGTCAATTGTACTTTTTGTTGCATGCTCCTGCAGCGCAATAAATCGCTGGCGATTGGCCTAGGGCATCATCGCAAATTTTATTCCATACATTTATGAACATGTATCCCAAGACTGTTCATCAGAAACCACTTTCCTCACCCCTCTGTTAGAAGGGGCGTGCTTGGCATTACATTGATAGTTTTGTCCCAAGAGAAGATTTCAGTAACTTCCCACCATCTGCTTTCAATGGAGGTTTTTGTACGTCTGATGTGACTCGTTGTGATTGAAACATGGCTAAATTTGACAGTACTGATCCAACTTGCATTTTAAGATGTTTCATCTCATAACTATTCACATGACTACATGTACCAAAACTTCCATTGGAAGCATGCTTGTAGGAGGCTACTGATATCTTCTCTTGGTTTGTCCTCCTCCATAACAATATGTTCAGTAGGAATACAAACCTGGCCTCCTTTTTAAATCCTTTTAGAGGCTTGTTAGAACGAAAAACACCAAGCGTTTTTTTTTATTTTAAAACTCAATTATGAATTTACCCCTCCTTTGATAGCCCATACACCTAGTATTAAATTAAATTGTTTTTTGTATTATAATAGGTTATAACCTGAAGACAAATCCACTGAGAACATAACCTTATTGCTCCGTGGTTAGGGTAGTGCTCCAGTGACCAAACTATTTCTATGCTGTGGAATATTGCTTTCCCTGCCTCGGTTGGGTAGTTTTAGGCTTCTGGAAATTTTAAGTAAAATATTTGTGTAAGTAAATAACTGTAGCATGGCTGTAGTACAAGTAATGTGCATTGTTTGCCTGTTTTCAATTCCTGCTGGGCATTTAGTGATTTTTTGATCAGCTGTGAGTGCCCCACTTTAGTTCATATTAGAATTGGCGAAGTTTGAGGTGTTACATTACACAGATAGGTTTTTGTTTTGAGATGTTTTACATGTCTTGTTTTTTCAGGGTAAAAATGTACCAATATCCGGGACATCTGGGAGTTTAAACGTCTGCCCAGCAACAATCGCATGACTTGCTGCACACTATGCGAGTGTCATGTGTGTGCACGTGAACCTAAAGACCAAGTTGCATGGTTGTTTGAATCCGCAATTCGGAATTCCCCCTGGGCTGCTTTTTGTTCTCACCGTGATGTGGCGTAGGTGCCCTCCCGGCTATTACCCAAGAACAATAATATTGAATTGAATAATGTTCTTATGTTGAATATGTTTCATTTTTTCAGATGATTCAACTCTATGTGAACCGATTGGATGTCCTGTTTAAAATGTGATCCCGTTGATATGACTGTGAGTTCACAATGGAATTCTCTAAAAGTAAGGTTTTAATGTGTCGGAGAGCTGGGTGAAACTTTGCGGATCTAGCCCATGATCTGACCCGAAGTTCCTATTCCGTGAAAAGTTTATTTGCCTCCCCAGGGTTGTACCCACTTTGTACCATGCATGTTTTTATTTTCATTTCACTGAAGTAAAAGTGTAGTAAGGTGGGGTGAACTAAGTCGAAGTCACGGAAGACCGGTTGTAGCTACACCCTCCCACCTCATCTGAGATTGGACCTGCAAGTTCTCATTATTCAATTCCTAAACTTTTAAATCACATGAAGCTCAATAATGCTTTAGGAAGGCTTTTTATATGCTTTACATTTACCTTAAAGGTACATAATGCCATGAAAAACACAATTGACTAATGAAAGGACCCTTACTAAAATCACTACCACGAGATTTGAAAACAATTTAGGCCAGTTTTTGAAAGATGCCCTTAATTTTGCTTTTTTTTAAAGTTTAATAACGCCTTCAGGTTTGAACTTCTGCCAACTACAAGGACGAGACAATCCTGTGAGATCTTGGACCAAGTGGTATATTGGCGACGCCTCAAATCATCAATCGCCATACCAGTTTGAATTGGTAAAGATAAATAATGCGCACCGTATGCCAGAAGAACTGATGCATATGAGCCCCAAACACAAGGGTCATTTAGCATTCTGAAGAAGGCATCATGTTAAACTATCTCAGCACTGGTAAGAATTTGGCATATAATACCTTTGACAAATTAAATTTTGTCACCTAAAGTGTTTCAGCCTAAAATTTTTACCTTTCCCTTTTAAAGTCTAAAAGAGCAATTAATTATAACCCTAGCAGGCATGCAAGCAAGCAGGCAGGGGCAAAAATAAGATAAATTAAATCCCCTTTGCTACACATACCAGCACTGCTGCATTCTGCCAACGATATTTACCGCTCTCTCTTATACCCTCTATAACTATTTTACCGGCCAAAGCTAAATTCCCTAGTAAAATAAGTGCATCTCAGCGCCCACCCCCAGTTCTCTGAAAAAGTACCCATGTTGAACCGTTTCCCACACTTCTGAAGTTTGCTGCACATGCGTCTCAGAGCCTGTGGTCAATTGAACCTGAGGGTGAACTTTGACACATCTGGAGTCAAGTTGTTCCTCGAAACCAATGGCTACTTAATTGGAAATTTACTACATTTGATGTAATTATATTTAAAATTAACAAAATCAAATGCGAGTAGCTCTGATCATTCAGGGGTGGTTATTTTTCCGGATATTTTATTTTCCGAAATTTTCCGCAACTTTATTTAATTACCGCCCGATTCTATACATTTTGGTTCATTTTACACTGTTTAAAACTCAATCACTCCCTACCTAACCAGTCTGACTGGCACTTATAGGCAATGGTCCCTGGACACTCTGTATTCAAACAAAGGGGGAAGAAGCTGTGCCTATAGGAGTATCTTAATGATCATTTTGCCCCCAAGGAACCTGAAATGGCTGATAAATGCTCTGTGCATTTACCCCTCACTGGTGGTGCCTCTTTGGGACTTCAACCTTTTTCAAAGGATGTTATAGGTGCCTGCTGGCACCCAGAACAAGACAGGCCAATTTTGGTAGCACTTGCCATATCCCTTGCATCCCAGCGGAAAATGATGATTACTGCAAAGGGGGCTAGCAGTATGTGTTGGTGTTAGATCTAGGAGCACAAATAAATTTCACATGTGGTGGTATTTTGGGTGAAAAAACTTGGGTTGGGGCCTTAATTAGAGTGAAAAATTGCTTTTTAGGGCCTGCTGGGGAGTAAGACCCCTGTTGGGCAGTGGATAGTATGCGAGTTAGGGCTAAGATGTGTTTCACACCTCCCTGTATTGCTAAATCATAACTGGGCTCAACAAAATTAACCTAATTTTTCATTAACAGGATCGTTAGACCATATCCGGTAACATTGTGCTTATGTAAGGCGCCATAACTTACTGTAGCCCAGGATTTTTCCTGTTGGTGCTATGTGGATAACAGGGTAGACGCACAATCCTGTGTCAGTGTTGTAAAGCGTACACTATTGGATGTTCGAGGGAGAAGAGAGTGTGTAGTTGTGTGTGTGTGTATGTTTGTTTATATATTTGATTTGTTTGTTTTGCCCTTGAAGAAAAAATTTATAGATGATGGTACCATTTGTTATGTTGTTGGGGCGCCCCCTCTTGGTGTAAAAGAGAAAGTCTGAAAACTGACGGAACAAAAGCCCCTGTAACTTTGCATGGGGGAATGTTTTTAGCTCTCACATCAATGGTTTGAAATATTTGGTTGCAAAACTTTCAGATGGGTTTTTGGTTAGAAGGCCAAATTCTATCAAGATTAAAACTATATAATACTTAAGTCTGGTCATCCTCCATTAAGGTCACGATAGAAATACCTTACAGATACCAACCACCACACTGTGTAGTAATCCAGGCTACAGATTCATTGATAACTATATCAACCTTGTTTTATTAGATATATAAATGTTTTTCGAACGGTTTTCTGACCAGTTTTTTGTGCTGAGTCTGCATCCGATAGAGCCAGACGATGCAAAACCTTGAGCATTTTTGTAGAAACGCAAAAACTCAATGGCCCCAACCCCCACAATATTCATCTCTTGTTCACATCAAACGTTGTAATTTTTCAACCTTCTCGTTAAAACATTCAATTTAACCTCAATTAACATATGATTCTGTACCCCGTAATCAATGAATTCAATATGGCCGTCAATACAATAAAGTGTTCTGATGTTAACTAACTTTTGACTGCAGGTTTGGTAAATTTGGTATCTATCCTGGTGTTTTGGCAGTCAAAAAATTACTTAAAAAAACCATAAAAATATTTTTTAAAAATGTGGATTATAAATTCCTATTCCGTCATTTAACATGAGCCATAGATGGCTTTCAGAACTCTAATATGGCTATAATTGATAGCTGTGTCTTACCTACTACTGCAATGTTTGTGTAGATCCCTGTCGTCATCCATCAATGTACACATCATTAGTAAATAGAAGAATCTATGTATGTAAGATGCCATCCAGATGGGTATTCATATGCTGGAAATGGCACTTACTAAAAATATGACACAAGTTCTAAATACATGTAATATTAAAAAAAACTTTTCTTTGTTTTTTGCAGGTTTGGAGCGTCCATTGGCATCCATATTGGGATATTTGATGATAACGACCCAAAGACAACTTACGGATAGCCGTACTGGGATTTTGGAGTTGATAATCTAACTAAAACCACAAAATATATATCTTTAGCTACATCTTGAATAATTACTGACCTTAACTGATTGACATTTGCAGCCATATTTGAACGCCTTCTAGGATGCTATCTTGGCATTGCTCTGAAGTGTGTTATAGTGATATACACAAGCATGGCAGCTCTTGGATATATGTATTAATGAATTTTGCCATTTTGGAGCCATCTTGAATGGTTTATTGATTTGATTGATTATCAATTTGTTGAAAGCTATTCCTAATGTTTTCTATTAATATGTTGATTGCTAAAGCATTGGTATATATACCAAATTACCATTCTACGGTCAAAAGTAGATAGATATCAGATGCTTTGTTGTATTGGCGGCCATATTAAATCTCTTAATTAGGTGGTTAATGAATCATACTTTAATTGGTTACAATGGGTTTTTTGGCTGGAAAAGCCAAAAAAATACAACTTTTGAGTAATTAACATATGAGTTTTCAGTGTTTTGGTGGCCATTTTGAATTTTTTTTTGCATTTTCTTCTTTGAAAATGCTCAGGGTTTTTCGTTGAAAAACGTTATTATAATTTTATAACAAGTCACATGGTCTGTAGCCTGGACTATAGTATCACTTGGATTGACCACAATACATACACACAGTGTCATCTTTGTATAATTCAATTTTAATCTTCCCTTTGGTTAGGTTGGTTGCTTACTGCTCTCATTCTTGCATGCATTGCGTTATTAACTTCATACTTGGTCACAAGAACCACTTGACCAAGGCTCATATGGGGTGTACACAATTGACCTTTAATTACCTCAATAAGACCTTTGTGTATGGCCATATGTATATATGCCTGTGTTCCGGTTTGGGTTTAGGTTTGGCTGCTTACTGCTCTCATTCCTTGCATTCATTTCCCTATTAACTTCATACTGGTCAAAAACCATTGACAAGCTCAGATGGGTATGTGCCACAATTTGACATCTAATTACCCATTATGACTTTTGACCCAGTTTTGCCTTCATACTTGGTCACACAAGGCCAAGGATTTACAAGTTCCAACTAGCAGTATTTTCCAGTTTGAAAATTGCAATTAACGATTGTCGACGCATATCAAATCTACAATTCAATCCATACATTTCAGGCTTCGTGTTTGCTGGACCCAATTTCTCCATGTTCCTCTAAATTTCATCCCTTAATTAATTGCAATCTCATAAAATGTGTGTGCTGTGTGACTCAACTAAGCTGTATGTTGTAGGTACTGCTTATTGACATCCTTTTAGTTGTTGGTAGTGAACATGTCTCTGTATAAGAACTCATCTCTCTTCTTCTCTTGCCATCTTTAGTCAGCTTATGTGGAAAAGACTTACTACATCTTCAATCATGTGAACTTCACTATCACAGACACATCATCCATTGGCAGAAAACAATGAAGTCAAGTCGGTATTGTGGCTATCAAAGTAGAACCCATCAGGTATGTATCTGTGTGCGCAATCAAGTCCATTTCCCAGAACGTCAGTCCAAATCTACATGCATACTAATGTCAGGCCTGAGTGGACAATTTGTCCAAAGCTCTGTTTTAACTGTTATGAAAAGGTCTGCTATGTAGGACATACACATTAGTTATTATACCTTAAGGTTGAATTGAAAAAGTTGAACCAAGCACAGATTGGTGAATGGACACCTTGGGCACTACCATCTATGATACAGTCTGTTGCAGGATGGCAAATTCGTCCAAGTTTGGCGAGAATCAATTTTACTTGAAATGACACCACTTAATACCGCTTCAATGGGTAAAATGATTTCATACTGGGTGCTACAGAATCCCGTGCGAGAATCGCTTCTGTGATTCTCGTCGAATTTGCATCCCTGTTTTTGACGCTCATTACAGTACCCAATATGAGATATCCCTCTGGAGTAATCAATATTTTTGGTCAACCATGGGCGCCATTCTAACAGAATCACTGATTTGCTCATAACATGAGTACCTTCCAAGTAACCCATCAAAATAGTCCTTAAATGCTGATAGATAGGCAGGTACCCAGCGTAACAATTTTTGCTACCAGGCCATTTTTCCCTTAAATCCACTGCGATACTTGTGTCGTGAATGTAGCACATCACAACAAAAACTGCCCTTTATGGACTTACATGTAAGCCTGTTATAGGCAGCGGGCTGATAAGTCGATATATATTTATAGCCTAGGCACTGGAGTTTTGCACGAGTTTAAAAGGGCAAAATGCGCGCCCGTATTTTGAAGAGTGTGAAAATGCACAAAATTTTAAGCCAAAATGCGCAAAAATTTGTTCCCTCCCTCACTAAAACTCGCTGAGCTGAGGCTAGAAAGTGCACCAAGTCCAAAAAGATGATGCGATGTTCGTCATCGTACATCACCATATGGGCACCAAATCACTGGCCGGGCCAGCAATACCCTCGTGGCTTGCCATCATTGGTCATGGGAATGGGGCACGGTGGCCCCGTTTCGAATCCCAAATTTTCTTTAGCTTCTATCCCTATACCCCTTCCCTTCCTCCGGGAGATTGCAAGTACTAGGACAGTGTTGGGTTAAGAACCAAAGTAACCAAGCAAAGAGTAAGCCTACAAATACTGAGCAATCAAGCCTCGTAAGCACACCAACACACCCAAAACCTTAAAAGATGGCAAAATATTTTATCTAATTCTACTGACTCAACTCGTGCAGACCAACGAACAAAAAGGATGATGCATGAAATGTTACCGAATTGATTGTAACTTTTGTGTTTTTATTTCCGACAGCATAAAGCACAATAAGCAGGTGAATGTCTACCAGTCAAAGTCTCAGGGCAGAGTACAGTCCCATGTCAATCCCAGCCAACATGGCATCGGATGCTGCGCCAATCAAAGGTGAACCTACCACATTCAGTGTCAATATGTGAATTAAAATCCATTTATTTATTGTGTTAATGGGCAAACACCAATTTTGTCAGATTTTCTTTCTTGCCCAAAGTTTGTTTACCCACTTAAGATTGAAAAATAAATATTAAAATTGAGGTAAATGAAAAATTTAACAAAAAATGTCCACTGTCATGAATTATAAAGCAGTCATTTGCTGTTTACTGCATTTTGTGATCGTAGCACGGTCTGTATGTGGTCATTAGGTATCCATAAAACAAAGGTTATTGCCAAATTTTAGTTGATTCTGATGGTTAATTTTATGAGGGATGCTCGTATCTTATTGGCTAAAATTTCGTCTTTTGACTGACAAAAATACAAAATTGTAAATTACTTCTCAGAGAAGATCAAAAATAAAAAAGCAGGTTAAGACTATGCACTCATACTCTACTGGGCCCTCATTCAGATGAGGAAATATCTCAATTTTGTAGGTATGTCAGTGGAACGAGGTTGTGGATCACCAATGACCCTCTAAGGTTTTGAGAGTGAACAAAATCCTTGCAGAGATGGCACATCAAGTAACATGAGGGGAAAATCCCATTAGGGGTCATGCAGGGGAATTTTGTGTATTAACGCTTGTTTGTATATGAATGTTGTTTATTCCCTCTGGCATTAACACTTTAATACCAAAATCCTTTGAATGAACGCTGGTTCTTTGTTTACATACTTTGCAGTGTTCATTCAGGGCACATGCAAAACGCTGTTTATACATGGTCGTGTGACGTGTATTGACCATCGCGTGCACCTAAAACAGCAATACCTGTGATTTCATATGTAAATTTGTATCGTGTCCTCCCTCTACTGCCAATGCTCTGGCGGTATAACGAATTGCGATGGGCATCCTCGCTGGATTACATCTTTGAATCCATGCCGCATACCAACATCCAGTGGTTTAGGCAGTATTTTTAAGGTTAAGGTATCTGACACTTCATTGACAATGGTACTGGGTAGTTGTGCACATTTGACCAGTTTCGGTTGTCAAATCACAATCGTTAATTATCAGTGTATTCTTGCAGGCATGATTTTTTTTTGACCATTTAGTAAAAAATTGAGGGGCATTTAATAGCGTTGGTGTTTATTAGCATATAAGACAATAGGCTAATTGTTTTGATATTTATTGTTGCACTTCTTTTTATAACCACACTTTATAAAATGTTCCCCATTCATTTAATATTCCGTACTTTGAATTGATAATGCTGGGAAAGTTTTAATTTTTCGTCGTCCGATGGCAATCAGAAAGACCTTATGTCTGCTTGTCTCTGTGCTGGTGTGTCGCAATCATTTTATATGCACTTTTTGTTTGACCCTTTTTCAACTTACTGGGTAACTTTTAGTAATGATGGATCAAGTTCATTCTTATTATCTTAATCATTGAGACAATGGGTCTCATGGGGTAACAGATTAGGAGGTCAAGGTTCATTCAGGGGTCCATTTAAGTCTTAGATAGCTCTATTACTTTGTTCGTCTCGATTTTGGGGAGCCGTCATGACGCGACTTTGCATACGGTCTAGCGTTTGGATTCCGCCGCCTGTCCGGGCGAATGCTGCAATTCCAAGGTCCGCGTGCGGTTCTCGGTGCAAAACCTACCACGCGCATGACGTCACCCCAAAACTTGAGATCGAACAGAGTATAGTATACACCTTTTGTTGACCCTTACTGTAGCTTTTTAGTGCATGATGTATAAGTTCATACTTGGTACGCCTATACATTGAGACCAGGGATCTTACATGGGGAAAAAATGAGGGGTCAAACATCAGTCAGGGGTCACTTGCTGGGGTCAGTGCCTCTTCTATCCTTTGACCACCTAATCTGACGACCTATTTGGACCCTGTCCCTATTTAATTCAAATATTTTTGGTCAAGTGAACATAGTAAGAAGAAATATTATTTATTTTGTTTTCCTTGAAGTATACAAGTAAATCAAAGATGTGTCCTGTCCTAGAAATGCTGCAATTGTAAACAGGTTTTGGATTGTTATGTATACAGCTTATTCCGTGTTTCAACTGACTTCTCAGGATTTAAATCTAGCTCACTGATCCAAACCTAAGGCAATTTTTATTTGTTTTAATTATTATGATATGTCCTTGGGTAAACCATAGCCTTCTACTGGAACCTTTTTTCCATTTGGGTCGATTTTAAACTTGGGGCACCAGGGTAAAATCATATGAGGGCCAAACAGTACAGATTAATTCATACAGTTAAAACCCTATTTTATGCAATTATTGCTTAAAACCCTTTCAAAAACCTCTTGTCAAACATACACTACAGGTTGACTGTGGCGTAAATGTGGACTATGCCTTAATGTCCTCTCCAAAGGACCAGTTGTTCTCATGGTTTATTTGCCCACGTGCACTTAACATGCTAAGCTAGTGCAAATAACAAGGAGAGAGCAATATTAAATCTTAATTAATAATGCTTATAGATTCAATCTAGATCAAGACCCTGATTAAAAATCTCAGCAAGTGCCTCCAAGATGAACTGCCCATCACCAAAGTGTAATACTATAACCAATTGACAACGCTTTTGCATACCAATTTCCTGAAGTTTTAATCATATATTAAAAATGTTTGAAAATATTTCCTACACGGTTCGTGCAATATTTTTTGATTAAATATGCATTTTTAGAAAAACTTGCAATAAAACCCCGCACAGATTATCACAGCTAGGAACTGAACCCAGGCCTCCTGCATCCTCCTAAGGGAGTTCAAGTTTAGACATATAGATAAATATCTATCATTATTAATCTTGTAGTCTGTAGATAAATATCTATCGCTTGATACCCGTCATGTCTTGATCAGATCAGATAGTTGGAGCACCTGACATGTAAGCGGGAGCTCCAGGTTCGAGTCCTGGTCAAGATAAAGAATTTTTTTTTTTTTTTGTTTCATCTCACTGCCATCTCGAGGGAAGGATTATTATTTGCTGACTACGTCACCACGAGTACAAACTAGTTTCTTAGTCTCGTTGTCAGTCCCTAGCTTTTTCCTAGGTTTTGTATTCTTTGCTGGAGAGAACCTGAGGCACATGTGGTCCAGTGGTATACAATGACCAACTCATGACCTAAAGGTCATGGATTCAAGTCCTGCTGAGGCCAATTTAGTTTTAGTTAAACCAAAGTTTTGTCCCTGTAATGGGGGTGGCCGGATACACCTCACACTCAAGGATTTATTGAAGCAAAATAAATAATTGACCAATGACCTTCCTGATTCCCTCCACAGTTTTCGTGGTGGGCCTACCTTTGGGCACTATGCCCACCATACAAGGCCGCATGTGCTAGATGGCCTCCAATGGCTCTCCAGAGCTGACACCTTGTATAGGTAGATCTTCTTTTTCATTCGACCAGGGGTCCCATCTACCCTCTCATCGATTTCCTTAAAAATCGATGGGGTTGACTGTGTTAGTAGCCGCCGCCAACTCGGCCCTGGACAGGTAGTACTGGTTACCAGGATACCAATAGCATGCTGTAAAAGGAAAACTGACCTGACTTTAGAAACCTAACCTGACCTTTAGGAAACCTGAACTGGAAATTGTTTTGAAAATTTTAAAAATTTTTTGAAGAGAAACATTTTCACCTCTGGCCACAAAGTTGCTGCTTTCAAAGAACACTTGGGTACCAACGCAAGTTTTGGACAAGAACCATGGTAAAGTGCTAGTTGTGTATGCAACCCAACAACATGCATTAAATAAAAACTCTTAAAATACAACCTACGATTGCCTTGGATGCTCAGAACAAACACTCACTCCACATTGGCCTGGGCAGGCAAAAGGTGACATGGCCTTTGACAGTTACTTGTCTGCCACCATCTGGAAACTTATTTCATTTTTTATCTGCCCACCATTCTCTGTTTTTATCATAAGGGTACCATGTTGTTGTGCATTTTGGCAATGCACTTTACCTCCCTTGCCTCTCTCCACCCAGGTGCAAAATTGGGAGCTGTTAGATATCGTCCTTGAGCGCCGCCTTGGGCATTTATAAGGCCGCTGACATATTCTAGTGGCAAGCGAATAAATGTAAAAGTGCTTTTGATGCATTGTGAAAGACGTTTGTTAAATGTTGACAGTTTTGTTTTTAAAACGATTTTAAACATAACTAGTCCTTGCTGTCCCATTATTTCACACCTGTAATCTTATTATTTATCAATTTCTTTCACAGTATCATGAACTCCTTGGTGATAGTCCTGTTCCTGTCTGGCCATGGTAGCATGATCATGCTACGAACCTTCATAAAGATATTGCTGCTACAATCAGTTGGAATACCGAAGTCGCTGTCATTGTGGTTCAGATCTGTTTTTATCCCCTGGCTTGAAAGCAGAGGGGGATATTGCGAGGTGCGAATGTCCATAGTTTATGTATTTGTGGTTCCCAGTTGGTTTAGGGGGGGTTTTTTTTTTTGGGTTAGTTTTTCGTATTTCGCGTCTCCTTCGAAAAGTTAAGTCCAATTTAAACCATTATTATGTTTTAGAATCTTCCATCCTATACCTTTGTACACAGCTTAATGTACAATAAAACCATGTACCTGAGACAGTGACATGAGTTTTGAGACCATGACATGAGTTTTAAAAGACCAGGACGTGAGTTTTTCTGGGAGGCTTCTGATTGGCTGAAGTAGTCTAGGGATGTTTCATTTCTTTGGGGGTGTCATTATTTTGGGTTTTGCTGTCTACTGTTTGAAATTTTGTGGGTGGTTCTTGGTGTCTTCTGGTTCCATTTCTTGGTGTTTCCTGGTGTCTACTGGATCCATTTCTTTGGTTTTCCTAGTTGTCAACTGGCTCAATTTATTTGATACTTCCTGGTGTTCACTTTTAAAAATATTGATAGTTACCATGTGGTGTTTATACTTTTCACTAATGTTATAGGATCTAGTTATTCTAAACTTGAAGCCAGGTTCAAGTCAGATTCTGAAAACATAATAATGATAATATTGGATGATTTTTATCGCAGGATACAAGAATTTATCGGTCTCGCTATGAGTTTTGAAAATATTGCGCTCGTCGCTCCGCGACTCGCACTATATTTTCAAAACTCATAGCTTGACCGATAAATTCTTGTATCCTACTCAAATCATCCAATATCATATCAGACTTGGGGTTAAGGTGCAATAGGGGTTCCTTCACGTGTGGATGATGTCAAAGGTCATGGACCAAGGTCAAAGGTCATCTGAGGTCATGTTCCAGACTGTCATCTTGCCAGGGGGATGACGCAAGTTTACTTGCTGTATTTTTCTACTATAGAAATGCTGTAAAATGGCCAAATTTGCCTTTGAAATGACAAAACTTCCCTTTGAAATGACAAAACTTCCCTCTTTAATTATAAAATTTCCCACTTTTGTTATATATTTCTTGATTGTAAAGCCAAAAATTTCCTCCAAATGTCAACATTCCTGGGAACATGGTTCCCAAGTTCCCCATTTTTTCCAGGTCTGAATCTATAGATGTTAAAATACCCTTAAATGTAACCTTTTAAAATTAATCTGTTTTGAGAATGGGAAGGTAAAAAAGTACCTCTTTCACATAGAAGGTAAGTATACAGTATTGGACATGAAATCCAATGAAGAGTTAACATTCAGCAGCTTTAACCCCCTGAGGTCTACCACCTTTCTTACAGTATCTCTGATTGGCTCATTACATGATATATCTGGATATAACTTTTGAGTAACCAATCAAAACAGACTTGCCATGTATCTGTACAAACATTTAAGGTTTTCTTAACATGTTTCTGATTGGGTTATTTGGTGTATCTGGCCAATGTATAACCAATCAAATCGGTCGGTAGACATCGGGGGTTAAAGGGGATGGTCCGATTTCATTATATAAAATTTTCCTCTTAATTAGCAACCTTGGCCCCATACCCCATCTGTAAATATTTTTAACCCGTTTTGATATAAGTACTAAAAAGGTGATTTTGTAAGCCCCATAGAATACTCTGCAAGACTAATATTCATCGACCAAAATAGGACACGTTTTTGCTCATAACATCCAAACCA
>JAMKCH010013681.1:0-45100 GCA_023653785.1 Ophioderma brevispina | reverse complement strand
ATAGACTATCTAGCAGACCAGTTGTGTGTAGTAAAAGTGCCCATTTAAGCCAGATTACAGACAGCTTCTGCTCTAACGTTACATCTGCAAATGGCTAAATATTAATTCTGTGCAATCAATCGTTTATTGTTGCATTCTTGAGAGTCTGACAGATCCATGTGATACCAGTTTTCCAGATATTAAAAAAATTCACCTTAATGAATTTCAGGGAAACTTTACCCTTGTTGTGTCTACTTGGGCTGCCAATTTGGCAGCCTGTACATGTTGACTGACTTTTGGGATTACATTGTAGTCAATCGGTTACAAATTGTAAGACAATTATTCTAACAGACTCTAGAGATGCTATTTATGTCAAAAGAAATTTTTTTCTTTTTCCTTTAGGAAATATACATCTCAAAATTCAAACCTTAACTGGCAAATGAACTCCAACAGCAACAGTTTGGAACTTATGGCCCAAAGATTCTGTCCAAATTTTAAAAGATATGCCCATAAGTTACATCTCCCTCCTCTCCCCCCATCCCTCCCTCCCTCGCACTCCTCCGCCTCATTTCGTTTTCTACTGTCTCCACCACCAACTATATTCCATTTTTACAGACCCTACTTACTAACGGGTGAATCAGCCATCTTCTGTTAAACCTGTCAACTTATCCACCTTAACCACATGCATAGACGTCAACAAACTTCAAACTTTCGGCACAAGCATACTTGATTTTTCTTTCTTGTCGTCATCATTCTTTATTGATGGATTGACCTTTTGTGTTGAATTAAGAATATATGATTACAACTTAAGTAAATCAATACACATTTGTGCCCACTCAAACAATCACCATGAAACCACACCCACCCCCCCCCCCCCCCCCGGCACTAACGGCTGGTTATTCAGCTTTTGTGCAGGTAGCCAATCTATCATCGGTATGACTTATATGCTAGTATTCAGTTGGGCTATGGTAAGTTATCTGGGCCCCGTGTGTATCCATGATACCTGTGCTCCTAACATGGCCCCAGCTTTGAGGCTGGGTGGTTTGGGAACAGTCACGGGTTTGCACCCTACTCTTATTCGAAACTGCTTTCATGATTCATTTGCCCTATCCAATGTGAACCATGGAGGAGAGCATTATATTCTGTTTTATCATGCTAGTACCTGTAAGTGGCGAAAAAATGTTAGTTGGTACCGGTACATACACAAGCTATAAACACATATGGGTCATTCCACCAGTTTGGGCCGCACTTTGTGACTTAACAAGGATATGTAAAATGCCTTTGTAAGTACATAATTTCATCCATGTCATTGCTTTTATAGGGTATAAATTGATAGATGATGGTGAAAAATGTATAATTAATTTAAAGCCAAGACAACTCTTTTTTTTTTTTCTTGCATTTTATAAGTAGTGTCAGTTGCCATAGCTTTCCGACGTACATGGATAACCACGTCCATGTTCATCTTAATGCAACTGTACTCAAACCCTGCTTTTAACATTAATATCTGAAAAACTTTCCATTTTCAAAAGCATAACACAAGAACTACTTTGGAGTAAGTTTTCATCACTTGTCTATCGAAACTATATGTTTATTAAGCGATTAAGTTTGGAACTACTGTTTTCGGACGTAACATTGGACACCATGCATGTTTTTAAAATGATAACTTTACAATGATCTTGCATAATCAAGTCCTTTTAATATTTCTTTTACATCTTTGTTGATACACATTGATGTAGGGCAACCTACACTTAGACACTTTTATCCATATACTTTGCAGTGACACAGAAAGTTTCAAAATTGTGCAAGACAAACAGTGGACCCCACGCCCCAAATAACCCAATATCCTCAGTAAAACAAAAATACTTACGTAATTGCTCTCACTCTGAATGGTTTAATGTTGTGCACTGTATACAATAGTGACTGTACCGTCAATTTTGATGATTTTAGGTAAATTAGTAAAATTTTCTGATGCATCTAAAATTGTACTAAAGTGGAACCACCTGTTACGGGTAAATCACCCTCATTTTTGATGGGTCCCTACTATGCATTTCTGGGCTAAACTATGAAGGAAATGAAATAATCATTAAAGAGTTGGTCAGTATTGTAAAAATGAATAAAAACAGGAAGATTAAAATAATTCCATAAATTGTCTAAATTTGCAATTAATGTCCAAGTTTTTTTTTGTCACAATTTAAAACCTCTTTTTAAGTCACTTCTTCTTAATTAGAAAAATCTGAAAAAATAAGCGTAAATGAGTATTTTTGGTATCATGTTAAAGACCTTATAAATATGTAATCATTGCATAAAGTAACTTCTGAACAATATTTGCTCTACAATAAATTTGAATTATATTCCTAGGCTATAGCAAAAAATGGTTTGGCCCAACCTGGTGGAATTACCCATAGTGAAACAATGGCATCAAATTTGTTTTAATGACAAGTTCAATGAAGACATGGGGTCGACACGATTTCCTCGATTTGGGCATTGGGATTTCCAAACGGTAATTTGTGGAATGCTACGTGCATTTACTATGGCAGTCTCGGTCCCGTTACATTTAAAAAATCTCTCTTAAAAACTTTTGTTCACAAAATCTTAGTAATATCATGATAAATTAAGAAAAATTATTGGCATCACAATCCGTCGGGGTTAGTGGATTACCCCGCTGCAAACTAGTGTAATTTCCAATAACGGTCATTTAGAATTTAATATTCGTGACGCAGGGCCTAGTCTTAGTCAAGTCTGTTTGTCATCGTTCGATATTGCGTAAGAGCGCCCTCTACGTTAAGTCTTTGAAACAGACTACTAGCCCACCCGGAAGTTGATGCGTTTTGAATTTGCCGTTGCTGTAGGTAAAAACATTGGCAATGTCCTACCCCCCCTGATAGGAGGCACTTACTGTTTCAAACTGCATCCACACAAGCAGAAGCAGACTTTCAGCTATTCGTTTCTCCCCTATCATTTTCAATCCATGGACCATTGCATATGTCCAAAAATAGCGAAAAACTTCTGGAAACCGTGTGTGCTACAGCATGGATTTGTTTTGCTGATCAACTCTGACGAGCACATTTTCCCACGGTGCTACGGCACTTAGGCTATAGCTAATTCTAATATTTTGGCACGCTCGTATTTTCCGCACCGCCGTATGAGGGTTGGAATTAGAATTACATTTATGTGACGAAGAACGTTTTGTGACATTCCCGATGTTAGCTCTGAACTTTTTCCGATGTCGCCATTTTTCCATGACAGCTGTCAAACCGCATGGTTTGGCCATACCGAACCAGGGAATTTGCCAGGGAATTAAAAATTTAACCCATTTCTTCTTTGGCAAGTGAGGGATCGTTTCATAACTGAGGTGAAACGTGTAAGAAGCCGTTTATTAATCCCTGTGAATCGGTAAGTTTGGACTATTTCTTGTAAGAACTCTTGATTTTTGTAAGCAAATTTCAAATGCTTTTTTGGTATTTACCTATTTTTGACTTGAGCTTTGTTGTTTTAAACCTAATTCTCCCTAAATAGGTAAATAAAAGTCCCGGATAAAAATTTCAAAAAAAACCTGCAGCCTGCAGTGAATAGCCTAAATAGGTCTAATGTTGGCCAAATTATGGAAATCCGGAAGTAATTCATTTCTTTCAGCTGACTGCCATTCATTCAAATCACTAACTCCATGATTCCCAAGTTGAAGATTTTATGTTTTCCTTGGGTTTCAAAGTCGCTTTTTTCCGTCGGATTCTCGCCCCGTTTCTATTTGAATCCTAGTTCTGAATCGGGAGTTTAAAACGCAGGGAACGCAATGCCAATGATACAACAGGTAGTTTTTCAAGTTGTTTTCTTTTATGATATTTTGCTTGCGTGATACTACAATCGATAAGTAGTGTGATATTGTGGAGTTTGCAAAGAGTCGTGTAAGATAATAAAACATGGGGGGCTTTGCAATCGTTTGTGTGTAAACATTGTCACTTGCATTGTGGTCTAGCTTGCTCTGCGGTCACAACTCTGTGGTCGAGTGATCACTCCATGTGACTTTATTGTAATAACGGGACCAACCTCATTATAATAACCCACGTTTTGCTGTCTTTCACGGCTTGGTTGTAAATGCTATTAGATCAGCCCATTGGCATATCTATGATGTGCATTTGTGTAGAGATCAGTCAATGTCATCGGCCATCTCCTCTAAATATCCCCACCCGTAACATACTATCAAAAAAGGCCCCCTAGCTTACTGAAAAAAAGACCCGATGCAGTAACTTCCTTCGACCGCATTAAAGTTAATATTTTAACGGAATAAAGCACATAGGCCTACCACTAATTGGCTTTATTCCGGCACTCTATATCTAGTCCTCTAATAGTACGCCTACAATTGTGATGGTGCGCAGCGGATCCGATGCGGAATAAGCAAATTCAGAATCAGTACAAAAACAGCACTTACTGAAAATCTTTACCTTTGATGTAGTCCTAAATTATATTTATATTATTAGTTGTTTCCTTGACTAATTTTCCATTCATGATTAAAATCTGATGACTTTGAAATGGTGATTTCTAAACCGTTAAAAATTCAATTTAAACATAGCAGTCCCCAGGGCAGTCGCCCCTGCATTGTTCCCGGTTTATTTTCTTTAGAATAGGCACGAGCACGCTTATTTTCGCCGATTACCAATAAATTACGAAATACACCCGGAAGTGGGAGACGACTGTGTTTAGCTTCAAATTTTCGGTCATTTATGCTTTTTTAGGGTCAACATTTCACGGATGTAAGCATGAGCTGTGCACTGTTTGTATTTTTAAAATCGAGCTAGTAGGGATGCTAAGACATCAAAGTTTTCATATACACGGATTTCGTGTCATGGACTGTAAGTATACTAAAATTCTTGACTTAGTGGCACAGTGGAACCCGTTTTTTTAATGAACTGCCGCTCTGGCTTAGGGAGAGAAGATAGTAGGGGCTATCGTAGCGGAAAAAGCCAGAGCAACCTCGGGCTAGTTAGTGGGGTATTGCACTTTCCGTAAAATAATCTAAACTATCCAATCATTATCATGCTCCCTTGGCTGCAAAATGATGAATTTCTAAATTCTTGACTCAGTCATGGTCTGTTATTTTGACGGAATAAAGGGCCAAATCCAAAACCACCTTGTGTGTGACGGGACGGAATTTGACCTTCTTAATACGTAATAATTCTTTACTAGTTACTTTATGGACCAAAAAGTATCTTTCATATAATTGAGTGACCAAAATTCTACAATAGGTACTGCAAAAAAAGGATCATGTACTTTGTGTATTGCCATGGTAACACAAAACAGGTTCGTGACGGGACGGAATGAAGGATCCGTCCCGTCACAAAAAAAAAAAAAAAAAAAAGTTTGTATTTTTAAAATCGAGCTAGTAGGGATGCTAAGACATCAAAGTTTTCATATACACGGATTTCGTGTCATGGACTGTAAGTATACTAAAATTCTTGACTTAGTGGCACAGTGGAACCCGTTTTTTTAATGAACTGCCGCTCTGGCTTAGGGAGAGAAGATAGTAGGGGCTATCGTAGCGGAAAAAGCCAGAGCAACCTCAGGCTAGTTAGTGGGGTATTGCACTTTCCGTAAAATAATCTAAACTATCCAATCATTATCATGCTCCCTTGGCTGCGAAATGATGAATTTCTAAATTCTTGACTCAGTCATGGTCTGTTATTTTGACGGAATAAAGCCCATTAGTGGGGTATTCTGTCGGTCGCACATCCGGGTATTTGCTCCAGTTATTACATTTACTCCCCAAATCTGGAGTGAAACTTAGCATTGGAGTATATGGAGAAATTATACTTTTCGAAAAATTCTTTCAGCTTTGACATGATGGATTAAAATTTTCTTGAAAGGTGATTGAGAGAATATCAAAATGCACAACATATACGAAGTTGGAATTGATTTGTAAAAGGATTAGCCTTAGGCTGCTCTTCAGATATAATTGATCTTTCCTATTCAACCGTCACGCAGTAGTAATCTTTCACTGGACAGTATTCAGAGGGAGGGTGAGGAATAGCCTATTTATGACTAGACTCAGTTCCAGTCCCTATATTTTAATAAGGACTGGGTTAAGGCCCATAGACGTCTGTGGCGAAATTGGCTTTGGAAGAAAAAAATCAAAATTATCAAGTTTGGGATCCTGATTTCATCCTTAATGTATTTGTACTTATTAGAAACATACTCGATTGAAACAAAATCAAGAATCGGATGCATTTAAAGGCTCTAAAATGCCAGCGAAACATCAAAATGCTGCAGAATTCTGCACCTTTGCAATGTTGGGAAGGGTGACAAATTCGCACCGGGGAGAGAAATCACTTCATTTTTCCGATCACAAACACCAAATGTCAGTTTTAAATGCATCATTAGCAAGAAAAACAACTCGCCATCACTGCTGATAGTATGTTTTTAAATAAATTTTAAATACAACTACATGTTTCAGTTTGTAAATTTAGAAGTTCCGCACAAAATTCCCGGCAATGCCGTTACTGAACCGTGAGACCTAGCTAATTTATGACACGACTGCGACGTGAGAATTCGCTGTATTCCATAAATATCAAAACTCGTCATGCTCCCTTGCGAATGATTAATTTCGTGATTTTTCTTGAATCTAGACGCATACCTTCCACGACCTTGCATTGTGCAATGCATGTGTCCCACTAATGATGTGTGTTTCGCCCGTTACTGCCGCTGGGCAAACGTTCGATGCGCCCGTCGATGCATAACACGAGCTATATCACTTATATCTCAGCTGTCAACACTGTTATCTGATTCTTCTACAATTTGAAAATTGTTTTGCCTTTGAGAGAAAAAGAAACAAAATAAGCAAGTACTAACCCCTCTCCGAAACACAAAATCGTTCAATTTGACGATTGTTTACATCCGCCATCGCCGTCGTGTTGGCGGGTTACAGGGTGTTTATTTCAATTCCTTTTTTTATGCAGCACCAAGGTTACAGTCATACGCATATAGCTTCTCACTCCCGTCCTTGTAGTGGAGCGGTTTGACTGCAAAAGTGTCGATACCCTCCCCTGCGTTACAACAAAGCGCAACCACTCTATTCGAAAATAGTAATAAATAATTTAAAAAAATATGATTGTGGTCAAAAAGCTTGGTGGCAGGGTTGTTTTTTGTTCAAAACTCACGTTTTTCAGACATTTTAAAAACTTAAGAAAATCAAGATTTATTAATTTCTTATGCAAAAACAATTTTAATCATGATGCATACGTTTCAATCTCTGACTTTATATATAATGTGTTCTGTATTTTATACAAAGTAAATGGTCTAGAATGTTAGCCCCAAAATCACTTTATTTCCCTAAAATACTCATTTTTACCACATGTCACCCATCGAGTATTTACTGAACCGTTTATGCGATGTTAAAACCTATATCCCTCTCCAAAAGGATACACATAAGAGTTTACTATTTTCTTAAAAACATTTTTAAAATATTTTGCTTATTTTCAGCCCCCACAGGCATTTTTTCGGCCTAGAAATCCCCCCTGCCACCAAATATTTCACCACATCCCTCATTTTCTGTAAATCTCCTATCGTTCCTTCGAAATAAAGTGGTTGTGTTTTTTGTACCGAGAGCGGGGTAACCGAAAACTAGAGCACTCTTAAAGCTCGGCCGCTCCGGTAATTGCTCATTGACAAAATGTGTTGAGGTTTCACCATATGTCATAGAAAAAAAAAAACTTGACATGATAGGACTAGTTTTTGTTGTTGTATGTAATTAAAAGTGGTAATCCAAACTAAAGATAATCCCCTAAAATGCTTAAGGTGATGGGGTCACGATAGATCGTTCGATAGATTTTGTTAAGATTTCGTATGAATACTTTCATCGATGTACGTCAAATATCAGAAAAAAAATTGTGGGTCACCGAAACTCGTTTGTGAGAAAAATTCTATAAAAAACACCTATTTTTCCCAAAAACTTTTTACACACGTCCTATGGAAAATTCATTTTTCCATGACATTTTTTGAATATTAAAAAAAATCGGTTCGATAACTTTTGTCCATTTTAATAAAAGTTCGCACTAACAAGATCTGTCTGATAACTGAAGAAAAGAGGGTCACCGAATTACTTTTCTGTTATTTTTGAAAATAATGGCATTTTATTAGTCCTGAAATACCAACGCGATATTGAGTGGCGGCAAACGCCACAAGTGTCGCGCATGGCAAACGCTTAAGGGCGACACCTATCAAAGGGACAGGTGAGACAGGGAAAGCAGGGCGGGGTCCCAGAGTTCGTGATTTGAATGCATTTTAAGCTTGTCCAACTGCATACCACTATTTAGCTGACGAACTATAGGCCGATATTTTACAATACTCTGAATACTGTTGTCAAAATGTTCCCTTTTACGAAGTTAATCGATATTAATAAAAGTTGTCATTGGGCTAAAAAAACATGAGCATTCTCTACGTCGTCTCTTTTTATGCCAATTGTCACCCTATGCTGCAATGGCGCTGGGCCACAAAATTATTGTTTTTGGGTTGGAAGAGAAACCACAGGCTAAATGTAAAATAACTTATGTATCATTAATAGGTGATTTAGGATTTGCATCACTTCTTCAATGTTTTTAAAATGATTATGAAGTTCCTTAATGATTCAAATCTTCACGAAAGATAATCAACTTCCTTTTTAGTTGTACGCGTTCCTGCCGAAAGTTACCTGAATATCCTTCTTTTTAGTAAATTACTTTTTCCATAAAATGGCATAATTTCGTTGTAATACTGAAGAAAAATGTCATATCTACATGAAAGTGTATATAAAAATGGCGATTTTTTAGGATATTTCCTGAATTTTACACGAGGCAAAATACTAAGGATCGTCTTTTAACTGCCGAAATTTTAGGTAAAATGACACGTGATATTTCCTTCAACGAAACCTATATATAGATTCATATCATCATCATGTTTTCTGCATTTCACACTCCTCCATACGACCTCTAGTGAAAATGTTGGTTGGACAAATCAAATACCTGAGATGTCTTATAGACATTTCTTGAGTCCTTACATAGAAATATAAGGAAACACACTTTCCGATACGACTTGAAAAAGTGTGTTGAAAAATATCAGGACAGAAGCTGCTTATTTTCGAAAAAGAATAATATTTAGTTACTTTGATGGCCCGTTTATAAGTCGCAATATCTTTGACTCAATTTGTTTAATTTAATAATCATTCATTCTTTGAACAGCACATAGGCCTACTGCATGTATTTCATCATGGAAACGGTTACAGGCCCAAAGCGTGTTGCTATCTTCCGGAAGGTCGCACGGGCGTACGCAGGGTGGTTTTACTCGCGCGGACAGCTAGGAACGCCAATTCACAATTTGTCAGAATATCTGCTTGGGGACGGTGCGCGCAGCTAACTAATTCCAAAGTTAGAGATGTAATCGCGGTTTTCCGTTTTTTGGATGCAGTAAACATTTATGCACAACAAACAAATGCCAAGGATTCCGGTATAACTAAAATTCCGGAATCCGGAATTTTAAAACAAATTGTGATTTTCTACATGAAGGACTTCGATTTGAGCTTCTAGTTATTTCCCACAGTGAAGAATATATTGAACAAGCTAATCTGTAGGCCTATATGAAAAAAAAACGACGGATTTGTTGAAATGAGTGCGCCCGCCTCATCTTGACATCCTCTGATCAGCCCTTTAAAAACCAACTCAACGCAAAAACGTTTTGAGGGGTAAATATTATCAATTCAAAGAAAAGCTCGTTTATAACGCTCACTGAGACGGACAGTATATGGTTTCACCACACTAAATGCTGCATTCCCCATTCGTTTCCTGTACAAATGGGCGAGATGAAAACGTCATTTTCTCCTCAATGGAATGGAACATCTCTTCTCAACCCTTAAAGCTAACATTCCGCTTGAAGATCACCATATCTACCTACCCAATCAATCATGAATTAAGGGTAGTTTAGCCCCAAAAGTTTCGAGCGGACTTGGACCGCCAAGACTAGCATGCCCCGTGGATCCTGGAGGTCACAGCACTTTTTCAGTCCAGGGTGTTCCCTGTAGAATACGGTTAAAATTGGTTTGTTCCGGATCACATATCATATCAATGACAACCTTTTTTTGATATTCGCCTACAGATTTAATACTTAATATTGATAGCAACCTGATTTGCAACCCAGATATCTCGCCATTCTCTCAGTTTTATAAGGTATACTTAGGCGAGTGTCACCAAAAAAAAAACACCTCATTAGTTTCAGTGGGGGCTGACTTACCTGTTTCTCACGTTATTTAACTGGTGTGAATCCATATAGGCCTAAGCTTTTACTACCGGGGGAACTACACATAGGGGGCGCCCCCCCATGTCTTTAACGGGTTGGGGGGGGGGGTTGCAGGAGCAGAGCCCCTGTCGGGGGTCAGGGCGGGGGAGCCCCGGAAAGGGTTTTGGATTTAAAGATAATGAGGGTTATTTTTGAAGGGTTTAAGTATAGTAATTAATCAAATGAAGAATGGGCACTTAACCCAATCGAACGGCCAGTGGTGCTGGGGGATAGAAAAACCCAAGAAAAATAAAAGAACTATTAAAAAAAAAAGCATAATTGTGGGTTTTTTCTTAAAGTTCTCTTTGTGGCTGGAACAGGGCCGTAAACAGTGGGGGGGGCGCCACCAATTCCAAAGCCCCCCCCACAAAACCCCTAAAAAAAGGATCAAAAAGGCAAGAAAATCGATTTTGCGGAGCGGAAGAGCCAAAAAAAGTGTGTTTTTTGGTCGAAAAAAATTGTTAAAATTTTGGTATAAAAAACTTTTGCAAAGCGCCCATTTTGGGGAGGGCGAAAAACGGAAACGTTTGACAAAAAAGTTCGCCCCCTTTATAAAATCCTGGTACGGGCCTGGCTTGGACCCCGCTGGGACAACTTCCTTTTGCAGTCTATTGAGCGTTTCAGCTTCAAATTCAACACAATTTTCAACAAATTTGTAGGCCACCCTACGCACTGGTACATTATGTCATTTAGTTGCACTTGATTCCAAAATGGATTTGGGTTTATTTGCATAATAATTATGTGGTTAGGCTAAATTTTGATGTATGGGTCAAAATTTATTGAATTATAGTCCTCAATATTTTGAATTGTTAGGGGTCATATACCAATGCACAGGTAATTGTAATTTGGGCCCAAAATTTTTGTTTAATATCCCATTATGCATTTTTTACGCACACTTTAATATTAAAACTTTCCCAGTTGAACTCGTAATAAAAAGGGGCATAATTAGGCCTTGATGATAGCTACCAAATACAAATTCCATTGATTTCAAAATGACCATGACCAACTTTAGAAGGGAGCTATCACCGACCCGATTTCGATTTCGCGGGAAATAGTGTCCAGTACGCTCACTCTCGAAATAAGAAGTTAAAAACTGTTAAAGATAAGTTGAACGTACCAATGGTGCGTACGCGTAATTGGGCTAATTTTCACGCGCACTTTGTCCCGGCTATTATAAAATTGCTGGAACAATTCCTAGTGATATACCAGATATATATAAACCAATGTGAAAAACAGTTTAAACATTTAAAAATCTAAAACAAGAAATTTGTTCCTCTAACCCACGCACTGACTGCAAAACATTCCTGGCCCAAGATTCTTGAGTGAATATTCTTTGCCCCAAGATGAGTTACGGTAGACTGGCGACTCGAGTTCTTCAGAGACCTGTTAAGTCGCGCGTGCACTTCCGGTTGAGCGCACGATCTCGACACCAGTTTTTTATCAATCAAATTTCCATTCATTTCACGTGCTCGCACTCTCTCGCCATCTATTCGTCGATTGCGTCGGATCGCTCCGACCACGATAAACAGAAGCCTATGGTTTCAGATATATCACTATCAGTACAGATTAGTGGATGATTATTAAAAGGCGACCTAAGTATAGTGAGCCTTCAGTATTCAGTCTGCTTTGCTGTGGATCTCCTCTGCATTGATTTGGTCATAAACTTGGAATCACTCAATTTTTGGAATACCATAAGTACCATAATTATCTGCGACTATTTTGTCTTGGATTTACCCGTTGTTAAGTTGATACGACGATCAATATGTTTATGCGTTGCATATTTTTGCTTCTGTTCAGTCGACAGGTAGTTTTTATGGCCGGATGTCCAGTAGATATATATTTTTCCTAGAATGTGCGTGGACATTTATTTGTGTGTGTTGGGTGTGACTGTGTGTGTTGTTTGGTTTTTTTTGGGGGGGGGGAGGTGCGGTTTCACCCCACCAAATTCCACAGAAGGGGCAAGGTCCATTTTTTTTAATAAAATTTTTTTTTTTTTTTACTTTTTAGAAAAAAAATAAACAGGGGGGGGGTCGTTGGGGTGGATGCATGGCATGCCGTCCCAAAAGTTTTGAATTTCCCAAAAAAGCCCCCCCAAAAACAACTTTTCAAAGAGCTATAAAAAAGGCCAGAAAAAAATAGATTTGCATGCAGAGCGAGCCAAAAAAAAAATGGGTTTTTATCCTTTTTTTAAAAAAGTTAACAATGTGTTGAACATTCTGGGTTAAAGTTATACATGGTGACCATTAGTAGTGAGGACAAACAAAGGTTCTTACCTGAGAGTAGATTTTGACGGCACAAAATATGTTAACACAACTGCCCTGCATAGCCAGGGTTTGAAACTTCCGTTGCATTATATAACCACTTCCCAAAAGGAATGTTTAGATTGAAGTCCACCAACATGTTAGAAGGCTGCAAAAGACATCAACAATACAAAGAAAAATTAAAAACTGAAAAAAATTGTTCAACAAGAAAAACTTTTAATTTGTGTGAAAATATGCGAAAAAGACACTAAGTCATTTCTGCATTTTCTATGGCACTGATTCACTTAGACTTCTGCTGAGTGCTTTAATGGTGAAGAATAACTATATTTACCATATAAGCACAAATATGTCGCATGCCATTTTATATTTTTTTTGTATTTTTATATGTTTGTATAGGCGCTCTTGTAAATGTAACCATAGGTTTTCTCAGTAAATATGTGGCCACCAATGGCCTACTATATCTTTCTAATAATTTTTTGAAATTACATTTACTTTTGTTTATATGTCACTAGGTGTATGCATTATGAAATCAGAATCACATTAAACATTAATTATAAAGTTGTCAACAAAATTTCAAATAACAAGTGTCCCCAAAATGTGAAAAGTCTGATTTTGCACTGGTGTAAAGCTTGCTATCAAAAATCTCCTCATCAAAAGAATTAAGCTGAGAACTGTTTCTTTGATACAAAATTGTGGAATTCTAATGTCCTATAGGAGGAACAATACAAAATTCAGCTGTTTTTCTATTGAAATATAAGGTCGATTTTTCCTGAAAACGGTGCATTTTGGAGGTAAGACACACCCAAATCAATTTGTCTCAAAATTGTATGTTTTGTTGTTTGTATATTTATAGGGTACTAGGCGCTCCCCGGTTTTTTTCGCGATCACCTGGCATAAATGACCATCAGGTTTCGCGGTGCCTTTTACCTGGAAACCTCTGATGACCTTGTCATGACCTTTAAAATGTTTTGGCATTATCAATCGCCCCGCCCACAGTTTCTTCTGCAGACACCAAAGTTTACCCAAGTTGACCTCCATTTTTTTTTTTTTTTTTTTTGACCTGTGGGATGACCCCTATGACGCTTTATGCCTTAAATTATTGTCATCAACAATGCAACCCACCCACCAAGTTTCATGTCCAGACACCCACATTTACTCCATTGACCTCATTTGACATGAAATGACCCTAATGACCTTGGTCGTGACCTTTAAATTTTCGGCATCAAACACTCGTACCCCACCCTCCAAGTTTCATGTCCCAACACCAATGTTTACCTATTTGACCTTGATGCCCCCGAATGACCTTGTTGTGACCTTTAAAATCGTCGGCATCAACAATCGACCCCGCCCACAAAGTTTTGTCCTGGATACACCAAAGCTTACCCTTTTGACCTCCTTTGACCGTGAATGACCCCTAATGACCTTCAAAAGTTTTTGCGTCAAATCGACCCCACCCTCATTCCATACACCAACGTTTTACCCTATTTTGACCTCATTTGACCTTGAATGACCCATGTATGACCTTTGATCCACATAACGCAATACACCTCGGTCTTCGTACGGTCAAGGGCAGCCCACCCACCCAGTTTCAGGAACGTGCGACCCTCGGTCTCTCCGAGAAATCAACTGTTACCTCATTTCGACTTGAATGACCCCTGATGCCTTGTTCGTGACCTTCACAATTTCGGCTCAAAATCGACCCCACCTCCAAGTTTCATGTCCATACACCAATGTTTACCCCCTTTGGACTGTTTTGACCTTGAATTACCTCCGATGACGTTGGCCCACTAACCAATACAAACTCGGTCTTCGAAGGTCAAGGGGCACCCACCACCAGTTTCAGGAAGCTGCGACCCTCGTTCTCCGAGCAACTAGGGCGTCGTCCATTTGACCCTCTTTGACCTCAAATGACCTCCGATGACCTTTGAATCCACTAACAATCAAACTCGGTCCTTCGTTCGGTTCAATGGGCATCCCTCCCACCAATTTTTCAGGAACCCGTGAGACCCTCGGTCTCCGAGATAATAGACGCGGTCAGACAGACGACAGACATACATACACACTGACAGACCACGCGGTATATTATAAGATATGTCATGAACTGGGTAAAAAAATGTTACACAAGTGGCTACAAATATAGTGAAACTCATCACCAATGTAAACTATGTATATAGGGCTACATTTTTGTAAAGTTTACATGGATGGCAGATGCCAACAAGAGAGACAATATTCGGGGTGGGTAAAATTCCTAAGGTATAACATCAGACCAAATTACTTCAATTTTAATATACTGATCATTTCTTCTGACAATATGTTCTTCAGTCAAAACCTTATTTGAAAGAAATGACAATGCCCTCCAAAAATATGAGAGACGACTGTGTTGTTCTGTTTGAACTACAGGGTGTTCAAATTCCACCTATATTTTGGTGACAAAGATCATTTAAATTCAAGTACTATTTTCCTATTTCATTCTTCAAGAGAGATACTTTAGGATGTGGTTTTCTGTCCAACGTTAATGGGGAGGGGGGGGGGATCAAATCTAAATGAATACAGGGTGATCAATGTATTATACAGGGTGGTCCATGTATTTTTGCGATGTTAGTATGAATTCTCACATCAACATAGGTTTCGTCGGGGGGGGGGGGGGTAAATTACTTCAAGTTTCTAAAAAACTAATCTAATTAATTGCTGTCAGCGACCAATTAAGTTTAGATTAAAATATAAACAAATACATTGAAATATAAATCAATAGATTAAACATTTAATCAAAATTTAGATTTGTCCAACGTTTTAATAGGTATGGGATACAATGTCACTTCTATAAATGGCCCTTGTACACTGTTACATAATTGCCATCTTTTCTAATTGAAGTGTTAATGGGTGGGATCATTAGAGAGAATTGGTTTAATTGCTAATGGTTAGGTTATTAAGATGGGAGTCATGTATTAGGTGAGGATAAACAACATAGGTTATCCAGTGAAAACATGTACAAAAACAGGGTCAATCGTCCTTGAAAACCCATTTTTAGGAAGCCACCTTGGATTGAGAGAATTCTCCACTTTTTTTTTCTTTTCCTTTTTTCAGATGCTGCAGGAACATGGAGCTATCATGGAGATACAGGTGAGATCAAATAAGAGTACCTCGAGTAAAAGCCCATAGGGTGTTTGAACCAATCCCACAATGCATAGCAATGTGCCCATATGGTACTGTACTAAACACATTTATCAGTACTCGGAGGGTGTTTTGAATCAATCCCATGATGCATAGCAATGTGCCTATACCGTACTGTACTAAACACATGTCAGTACTTAGGGATAAAAAGTGTTCCAAAAGTTTAAAAACGACAAGACATTTCATAATCATGCAAAAAATTCCCTAAGTACTAACGCTTTGTGTGCTAAAATGAGTGTTAAATTCAGGGTTTTTGTGTGTTTGGAATAGGATTTTTTATGTGATCACATGACTCTATTGAGGTGAAATTTCACAAAACTGATGCACTGTGGGATTGACTCAAGACTCTGGTCAGTACTTAAGGATAAAGTGTTCAAGAAGTTTAAGAACCATGGGACATTTCATGCCAGATTACATGATCATGCAAAGAAATTCTTTGTACTAATGCTAGCTTTGTGAGCTAAAATGAGTGTAGTTCAGTGTTTTTATGTGTTAATAATAGGATATTTGCAGGATCACAAATTTCCCAAAACTGGTGCATTGTGGGATTGATTCAATACGCCCTCTGGTAAAGGCCTAACAAATTAACAAAAATCAATTTTTGAGTTGCACTCAAGCAACTGACCCTTGGCCTTAAGAAAAATAAAAGGGACAGGAGGAGATTTTTTATGGATACAAATTGCTCTAAATTTGCACTTGATTGGTTGGAGAACACCTACCGCGAACTTTTTAAAGGTTTAGTGGACAATCAAGTAAGAGAAAAACAAAGATAAGTTTTGAACTTGCCTGCTATCATAATTCGTCCCCACAGAAAAGCATGCTTTGATTTTCTGTCGTACACAACAGAAAATGTAAAATCATCATCTTATCAGTGCCGTAACTAGAAAGGGGGGGGGGGGGCAGAGGCAGCTGCCCCCCTTGTGGGAAATCTTGACCCCTCTTGTATTTTGATTGGTTACTCAGAGGTCATATCACTTCATGAAATGAGCCAATCAGAGATACTCTTTGTATGCGGCAGGCGGCTACATGTACATCCGCTCAAAGATTAGTATAAGTTTTGGGTTTTTTAATAAACATTTCAAAATTATTTATTTTCACTGAGCATATTCAGAATCGGCATGAAAATGCATTTAAATTAGTCCAAACAAGCCTAGTCTTTGTTGTTGTTGTTCTCGTTTTAGATTGCTTCCTAAAATGAGCTGCAAATATTTGGGAAGTCATCTCAAATGCCTCTCAGTAATGTGAAATATAAACTTATACAGAACTGCCCCGATCATAAATAAATTTAAATCAAATAAATCATGATTTGTTTTAATTTAAATCATGATTTAAATCGCGATTAAAATCAACTGATTTAAATCACACTTACCCTGCCTGCAGCCTCGTCTTACCTAAAAAAATCTGAGATTTTTATATCATCCGAACCATTAACATTAGTAATCCATGTGTACCTAATCTTACGTGCAAAACTTTTCATGCCCAAAAAGAGTCTCTCAACGATGTGTTTTTGTGTGTGTGTGCACTTAAAAGTTTTTTTTTATGCAGCAGCCCACAGCTTATATTCTTTGAATATAGTGAGCGCAAAATCAGAACCGCAAAATTGTTTTTTTAATGGGTGGGCGAAATGAACAACTTCAATTTCCTTTCTTTTCTAAATTGTTGACCTGTGACTTTTATGAAATTGCAAATAAAAAGTAACTAGTTTATCTTTTCTCCTAGATAAATTGACAAGACAACTAGGGCATAAAACTGTAAACAAGCACGTCTGTGTAATGCCGTCTCGTCAAACTTATTTACGTTCTTTATGCTTGAATTCACAAAAAAATGCAGAGCAAAGTGTGTATTTTCAAGCCCAGATTTGCACACATTTATTTTAGCAGGGAAATGGTTCATGCAATTGCAAATACTGTAAAAGTGGAAATTTTCACGCTTTTCGCGCACTTCTGAGCTAGCGCGAAATTAAAAAACTGTGTGTAGGTCTATGTAGGATAGCTGAAAAGAGCGAATTTAAAAACAAGCACTCAAAAATTTTAAAAATTACACATAAACAACGAAAAATTACACGCGCAGAAATTCTATCGCTTTTACATGAAGTATGCCAAATCAGAAACTATCCCAGACTGGTCCGAGTTGAAAATTTATGTGGGAAAACTGGAAAGGAAAAGAAGAAAGGGTGGCAATTAGGAAAAGAGGGGTAGAAGCGAGGGGTGGAGGGAGTTGAATATTGAAATAATTGCCTAGCCAAGGCATCACAGTCCAATACCTCCCAGATAATTTTGAAGATGCTCAGTTTTGCCCTGTAGTTCTCAAGGTGGCAAAATGATTTTTCTGGCCCTAGGCGGGCATTTAATTAGTTTAGGTGCAAGTTACTAGAAGTGCATACCCAGGAGTGAATAGACAACTGGTTAGAAAAATACATTAATCTGTTTTCAATGAAATCGAACATGTGCTTCACACAAAATGGGTCCGACTTCCTTGAAACAATAGCTGGCTGTTGCTTGGAGGGCATTCCTCACTAAACCAGGGTGGCGATAATTACTGATACAATATCAGCCATTCAGAATCTAATTGTCTGGTAATGTCACTTTCTAGACATTACTAGCTGGAGGGTAACAGGGATCACTTGTCAAAAGGGGCAATTTCCAGGTTTTGAGGCAGATTTTTCCCAGTTGGTGGTTTTGAGGAAGATTCTCCTGGTTGGAGGTGAAAAGTTCATGGTGAGCAAGCAACAAAGGCTAATTTAGCATGATTTTCAAACTTCTTCACAGTCAAAGCTCCCCTCCCCCCAAAAAATTTGTACTAAAGCAAAAATCTCACTCTTGTAAAATATTAGGCTGCCCTTCACGCGCCCTTCCCGCCAAATCTCTTAAAGAGACATGAGGAGATTTCCAGAAAGAAGCGCCCCCAATTTTTCTTGAACCCCGGTTATTTTACATATTTGGAATGCTTACCAATGTATTAGATTACACCTGAAGTGAATAAGTCGAATACGCCGTCTTTATGTAATAAGATGATGATTTAGTAGTTTCTGTCGTGCACGACAGAAAGTCAATGCATGGTTTTCTATGGGGAACGATATGATAGCAGGCAAGTTCAAAACAAGGTTTGCGGTTTTCTTTTGCACCTGTTTGTCCAATAAACCTTCGAAATGTTTTCGGTAGGTGGTCTACAACCGATCCAGTGAAATTTGAGAGAAATTTGTATTATTCTAAAAAAATCTCCTCCTGTCACTTTAATGCTCCTTAAAGGCCGACTCAGAGATTTCCCGATGAGGGCGCACTCATTTTTTAAACATATCGTGTTTTTTGCATGTACATAATGCGTGTCCGTATACTAATCAGTGAAATAATTAAGCTCAAATCAAATTCCTTCATATAGAAAATCACAACTTTGTTATAAAATTTCGGATCCGGAATTTTTGTTACACACTGTATCCTATGGCACTGTTATACTGTGCATAAATGATTACTGCATGAAAATTGAAAATCCGATTCATCTCTAACTTTGGAATTGAACATTTTAGGTGACTATCTTTAGTTCTAGTTGACTATTTTTAATTTCTACTCAAAATATTATAGTTAGAATCTCTGAGTCAGCCTTAAAAAAAACAAAAAAACCGAAAATTAAAAAAAACCTTTTCAAACCAATTATACTTCCTGAAATTACATTTTACATGTTGAAAAGAATTATCTATCCCTACCCCCTAACTCTAACCCTAAACTCTAGTAATTGCTAACTCAAACCCTACTCTTAAAGAGACATGAGATTTCCAGGAAGAAGCGCCCCCAATTTACATAATTGGAATGCTTACCAATGTATTAGATTACACCTGAAGTGAATAAGCCGAATACACCGTCTTTATGTAATAAGATGATGCTTTAGTAATTTCTGTCGTGCACGACAGAAAGTCAAAGCATGGTTTTCTATGGGAAACGATCACGATAGCAGGCAAGTTCAAAACAAGGTTTGCGGTTTTCTTTTGCACCTGTTTGTCTAATAAACCTTCGAAATGTTCTCGGTAGGTGGTATTGACAACCAATCCAGTGTGAAATTTGAGAGAAATTCGTATCCTAAAAAAATCTCCTCCTGTCACTTTAAGCCAGTTATTACATGTGTACCCTACCCCTGATTATTAAAATAGTGTCAGAAAAACCGAGTCGGCAAACTTGGGTCACAAAGAGGGTCACAAAGTGGTGACACCCAATTCTAAAGAGAAAATTGCAGAACCTTGTTTATTTTCTCTGGCCTAATGACATTGTTTATGGTGACTCCAACAAATTTGCTGTATTGTTATTTATTTCTTAAAATATCAAACAAGCAAGAAATGTACATCAAAAGTCCAGACAACAAATCAAAAATGATGGGTGCAACCCACCATTCTATTTCCGCAGGACTGAATTAGACAATTACAACAAGACATAAACCCTGTTCACTCTGTGAAGGTCCCAACTGAGAAATAAAGCACTAGCCTATTAGTTCTGTTAAAGGCACTATCAGTGATTTGCTAAATCAGAAAATTGAAAAAATCATCAAAAATCAGATTTTTGCATGTCTGTAACAAGTACAGGTACCCTAACATACCCTGCAAATGATAAGGCCAGAAGCAAGCTAATAAGTACAAAATCGAATATTTTAGTCATTAGTGTCTGAACGGACACTTCCTACAACACGTATTTGAATGGAGAGTCATATCTTTGAAGACTGCCGTGTTCTTCCTTTTCTGTCGATTCTTTAGTTGTAAAAAGTAACTTAATGAGGATTATACAGATATATCCTTCACTTTTAAGCTATTTCTGCAAATTTAAAATAGTTTGTCTCATCCGGATGAATCACTGATAGTGTCTTTAAGAGAGACCAGTGGAGTGAGTGGTTGTCACCAAGTTATAAATCCACAGACCACTACAAGCATGCATAACCCTAGACGATATGAAATTCTAGGACATGTTTAATTTATCCTAAACAAAGCATTAAAAAATGTGCCTGTTTGGTAAATCTCTCAAAGTTACCATTAACAGATTATTACAATAACAATTGGCATAAATGTTACCCCTTCCAAGTGTGGGATCTTTAGCCGAATTCAATTTTAATACTTTAGTGGTGAATCGGGTTGGTGGTGACTATCTTATCCACAGTCTACAATCTTATCAGTGTGCAAGCACTGACAACTCTGTGGCGATTTACAACTTTGGTTGCTAGTTTGGGAATCCCCTACTTAAAGGTGCACCGAGAGATTTTGCGGCACCCAAAATATGTGTCATAATAGTAATTCATATAGTATTAGAACTCAATAGAGTTCTTACTTGTTTTTGATACAGAAATGTCTTAAAAGAAAGAAAAAAAAGGCGATTCTTGATTTGCTTATATTTCAATATAAAACATTAGGCTGAATTCGTATTTGCTCCTATACGAAATTAGAAATTTCACACTTTTGTACCAAAGAAACATTTTCTCAAACTAATCCTTTCAGATGGGGATATTTTTTATGGAAAGCTTTACATCAGGGCAAAAAATCAGAATTTTAATTTTTTTAGGTGATACATGTTATTGAAATCTCTCGTTTGCACCTTCTTAATGAGTTCAATTGCCAAGTTCTATACCTTTCCAATATTTATAGCCCTTTATCTCTTTTACCAGTATTTTGCATACGTTTCTGATTACATTTTACATACATTGTGTACTGACACAGGATGGCTTTAAAGGCGACTCCGAGATTTTCCCGCATGAGGGTTGCCAGTCAATTTCAAACAAAATTGTGTTTTTTGATAATGCTTGTCCATATATTATCATGTGGGAATAACTAGCTCCAAATCAAAAGTCCTTTAGAAAATCAAAACAGAATGTTGTAATCAATAAAAAAAATAAGGAATTTTTGTTATACACAGAATCCTGTGACACTTTTTTACTGTGCATAAATGTTAAATTGAATGTGAAAACAAAAATCAATTCATCTTAACTTTGGAATTAAGCATTTGCTAGGCTGATATTTGTTAATTACTACACACACTAATTATATTTAAAATTTCGGAGTCAGCCTTTAAGAGATTCTCTGCTATTTGGTTTCAAAGGACAAAGATTTCCACTGATAACACCATTGAGGCAATGTGTTGGATACTTTGTACTTATTGCTGCTTGTGAAAAAAAATAACTACTGTTAAAGGTCTGCTTGTTCCGATTTATGTTGTGGACATTCTCTACTTGATATGAAGCTGACACTGCACATACACCCCATAAGTATCGTGGGAAACCAAACTTGCGGTTTTTTGTGGTAGACGCAATAATGCACGTTGCAAAGACCCTATTCAATACTGTGTAATATTGATGGGTAAACCACTAAAACGGTGGTTTTTGTTTATTATCTTGGACTGAAATGGATTTGAGAGCACAAATTTCAGGACAACATGGAACCATGTAGGCCTTTCATTCTGATACAAATCAATTACTTCTTTCCGGTTAAATCAGGGGAGTCCCAAAAGACGATCGGAACACGCGACTTTAAAGTGGGAATATTTTAATTTTCACGCTTTTCCTGCAGTTCTGTGCAAGCGCGAATTAAAAAACGCAAGAAAAAGTTTTATTTTGTGTAAGCATGGTAGAAATAGCTGAAACAAGTGAATTAAAAACAAGTGAAAATGCTAAAATTGCAGAAGTGCGAAAAAAAAAAGAAAAAAAAAAATACATGCGCGAAAAACGATCACTCTTAAGTACATTTACCAATAGGGATGTTCTCAACTTTCACATACCACCATACATGTCTTCAGCTTATCTAACCCAATTTTATGGGGGGGGGGTTAGCATAGTGGGTCTTCCTGCTTTGCACCACTGTGGTCCCTGGTTCGACCCCGCGGCGGGCCTGCAATTTCATGGGCGTTTGGTTTCACAGTCCATACTCGGCCTCGCAGTTTTTCCAGGACTCCGGTTTCAATCTTGCTTCTAAAACTGGACTTTCTCCATAATGTGTATATGATAATAAAAAAGTGAATTGAAAATAAAAGTATCTTTGTGACACTAATATGACATGATAGTGTTGATAGTTTCGTTAAATACTAATACCTCCTCCTCTTCCTAACCATTATAGGGGCCCTTATGTCATCAGATAACCACAATTATAAACATTTTTGTTTCTTAAAATTCTATATCGGGTTACTAGGTCCAGGGAATTGGTCATCTAGAAGGTGGTGAAGCTTGTAATTGGTGATCCCAGTCCACCTATACACTCGACACCGATAATGTCATGGGAAAAAGAGATTTTCGTGATGGGTATCGAACAGGCTCTGAAGAAGATGACCAGTAATAGGACAAAAATACTGAACAATGGACACACAAGTAAGAAATCCCCCCGGTCATTCATGCAAGGCCCGGGGGGGCCACTGGTATTTTAGGTGGTATGATGGCATGAACAAGAAAAACGCGTAACAAGGGTATCTTTTCTTTTCCAACAAGGCGATGTTTGTACGCGGCGTTACATTGATTCGGGTTGGTCAAAAACAGCAAAATTTGGAAAAAAGGGTATGTTTTTTTCGTTAACCCCGAAATTTGGATGTACGCGAGATCAAAATTCATCAAAAATATTGTAAATTGGAAGTAGAGTAACACGAGCAAAGCCCAAGATAATTTGGCACAATGCATTTGCTTATTTGTTTAAGGTAGCAAAAAAAACTGACAAATTATAGTGACTTGGTTATGGTAGCAAAAAAAGACAAAATGCGGTTTTTAGGGTTATGTTTTTTAGTCGGTGGAAGGAAATACTGTTTAGGGTGTATTTGGGAAGTCCATGTTCACGCATCAGATCCACCTTTTAATAAAACTGGCCCCCCCAAGGCCCATTGAAAGTTAATCCGGTTATTGTACTTTTTTCCTGGTTTTGATGAGGTGACTTTTTCATTTTTATTATTTCATCAGATTTCATAATTGCCTTATGTGTGCAAAGTGAAAATAAATGCGTTCGAAGAAAGTTCACGAAAGGTAGGGCTGCAGAAAAAAACTTATTACCGGATTACATTGCACTTTATCGTAATAAAGGTGCTGAAATCATTTCTGGAGAAGCAAAGGTTGTCACAAAATATAACAACCTTAGTTTTATAGGTCTTAGTTTTATTACTAGGTCTTAGTTTTATAGGTCTTAGGTTTTTTAATTACTGGTCTTTAGTTTTATTCTAGGTCTTAGTTTTATAGGTCTTAGTTGTATAGGGTCTTAGGTCTTAGCTCTTTGTTTTATACACACACACCATGACAATGCAGTATTAAAATGACCAACCCCAAATGTTGAAGTTCTGTCCAATGCCATGGTCACGTCCATTAAAATGCAATTCTCGGTAAAATATGATAAAATATTCTCTGAATGGCAACTTTGTCCTCGGCAGAAAAATTTCAGTTTTCCATTTTCTCTCCATATGGAAGAAATGGATTAAGGTGTGAAATTCCGGACAACAAGTGATAAAATTAGATCTTTCAGATAATACAAAGAATCAAAACAATTATTTAAAGGTTGCTTTTTGCTGCTGCAACGAGGATTTCACAATTATCAAGGGTCCTGAAAAAAGTGAAATTACTGAGTTTTGCTATGGATGTAAGCTTTCTATCAAAAAACATCCCTATATGAAAGGATTAAGCTGAGTGTATGAGATATGTTTCCTTGGGGGATACCAAAAATTTGAAAGTTCTATAATTTCGTATAGGAGCAAATACAAAATTCAGCCTAGTTTATTTGACATATAAGCAAAAATCATTGAAATCAAAAAATCACTGTTTTCCCTGCTATGTTAAGACATTACTGTAGCGAAATACAAGGTTAAGAATCGATTAGAGTGTCTAACTAGATATGAAATTACTCGTATAACACAATAATTTGGGGCCTCAAAAATCTCTCATTGCAACCTTTACGGGTGAGTTGTGGGGGTTCACAAAGCAATCAGAACACACCACACCTTTAAATATGTTTGTTCCTTATCATTAAATCTTTCTTTGTATCTTTTTTTCAGTACAAATTAATCTTTATGACAATGTACCAAAAGTCTCAGGGGGCGGTTTACCAAAGGAATACTCGGCACTGCAATTCCACTTCCACTGGGCAGAGGAAAGTACTGAAGGCTCCGCCATTACAAGAATGGCAACGCCTACCCATTAGAGGTGTGTGAAGGAATTTGGCAAGAGTTCATATCTGTCCCGAACCCCTTCGAAAAGTTTGTCACCTGTTAACAAATTATTTTTTTATATTTGGCCTTAGAGGGTTAGGGTGTTTATGTTAGGCCATAAATAAAAAGAATTTTTGTTTCATTGCCGACTCTTTAAAGGAGCAGTAGGCCTACATATGGACTCTTTCCAGGAATTTAAACCTTAGTGACTGTAAATTGGGGGAATATTCACTATTTAGTTTTTGCGCTTTTTGTGCGCGCACTTAGCTAACACGAAATTAAGAACTCGCAAAAGTGTAATTTTTGTGTGTAATCTATATGAATAGCTGAAAAAAGCGAATTAAAAACAAGTAAAATGTTACAAATTGAATAAAATAGCTAAAAATTAAATGTGGTGGAAAAATTAGCACTTTTACAGTAATCCCTTACGAAATCGTCCATCAATGACACATTTACACCTTAAATAAACCCCTACTACGTACATCACTTCCCTTAGTATAAACCTATGACCCCACGCCTGTACCAACACAACCCCTTTAATTATTTTCAGTACTTAAGCTTAAAAAATATACATGATCCCTCACTACACTAAAGTTGAGGTAAGGTTTACACTACACCATGGTTCACATGTACAGCACAAATGTCCCTACTGGACCTCATATTGAAGACCTTTGACTCCATATCCATAGCTTTACATAACCCCCTCCGGCCCTTCTTTTCAATACTCAATATGGACCCTAATCCGTCACTGCTACAAGCTAGACAAAATGTTAACCAAAAGTCTATACCAACCTTGGCCCAGAACCAAAATGACCCAATTGACCAATAATTGACCTGACCCTAACATTTGTACCCCCACATCTGATCATTGTTCCAAACATAGCATATCAAGTATGAAACAGGTATTTTACTGCACTAAAAAAGCTGGACAGAAGTAGACCAAAGTGTAACCAATGTTTGATACATGCATACCACACAGACTGATTGACACACAAATCATGTTTCCAAAAGAAAAGGGGCTCTCTATTTACGCCAGGGGGAATATGAAAACAATTTTGTATGCGAGGAAGAGAGACTGAGTAGGAAAATTTTTATCAAGGAAGAGGGGAACATGAAACTTTTAATAAAGAAAATTAATGAAAATAGGGGAATGGAATTTTTTTTCGGCCGCAAAAAAAAAGTGGAATTTCCCCAGGCAAAATAATGGACTGATCCCGTACACCTAAATCAGATAACTGTAAAGACTTTACGAGACACTTTGAAAAGTGCGCCCTCAAGAGTTTTCAAAATCAATATTTTGAATGGTTGTAGGCTTTATATTACAAAAGCCCTCACTCGAAATGATTAAGACCAAATCAGATTTCCTTATGGGGGTCGTAAAACAGAACGATTTATATTTAACGTCGCCCGGCGGGAAGTTTCGTTAAATTCAGAAGACGACGAAAATGGCGTTTAACACAAGAACAGCACGTGTATTGCATGTTTTCCACGCTAGCACACTGTTTGATCGGTCATAACCTTTGTGGTTTTAATATCAGTGAGTCGAGTTAAAAATGTATGTAATATACACATTTGTTGATTAAAGTTATGGAAACTGGGAAAAGTTGGCCTACAAATACCGGATGTCTTTATCCACATACCAATGTCTTATCTGTGTTGGGTATGTTATTTTTATGTGTAAAATATCCTCATTTCTTCTAATGGCCTAGACTATCATTTGAGAGCAAATTGAAGAAAGAAAGAAGAAATTTCCATATTTGTGAAAAATGTGCCATAGAGTGCCGCTTTTTAAAGTATGTTGGAAGAAAAATATAACTTTTAACGATGAACTAGAGAGAATTTGTTTATTTTGCAGATGCATATAGTCATTGGAATTCTCAGGACTTTCCGTTTGTGATTCCCGCCATCAAAGCAGACCAAGGGCTTGCAGTTCTTGGAGTTTGGATCGAGGTAAGGAAATATTGATGACAAAAGGATTGATGAAAGTGGTTACAACAAACCAGTTTTCATCAGGCTTATTTTGCAATGGGACTGCTCCATTTGAACCTATCTCCCATTAAGAAGATGTAGCCGGAATATTTGGTAGGGGTGGTGGATTTGAATGCGTTTACCTAATGGTTAGTCCCTTAGGCTGGGGTTTGTGCCGTCATGGTTGTTTCTTCCCCCCGACACCCGCCAGAAGAAAATGATGGATTTATTGCGAAAATCTGTGATTTGGGGTCAAAAATCACCATATTTTTTTTTTTTTTTTTTTAATTTTGGATTAAAATTGGTTAAAAATTTCAGAATTATAGCAATATTTTCTTACAACTGAAAGAATATCGCAAAGAGAATAGACAAGTTTACTCAGAAGTCTTTTTATCACTATCTTTATACTCAAGATTAATAATCCTTGGTTACATAATTAAATTGTAATTATTTCCTTTTGCTTTTTTTTAGGTTGGTGAAGAAAATCCTGCTTTTAATACAATCACCGATGCACTAGTCATCAAATATAGTGGTGAGCAAAGAAAAAGCCTTAGGAACAAAGAGTAGTAAATACAAAACACTACATACAACAAGAAGTTCTATGACAATATCAACACTTTAAAGTGAAGAAATTCTGATAAGGCCAAGAAAAAAACACGTTTGTCTCAGAAGACCGTGCGCCTTGTTGTTTTTAAAAATTGGTCTTTGACGCATTATTTTTTTAGTCTTTACTCATTTGATTTTAAAAAAAAAAATAAAAAGCTGGCCAAAAAAATGAAAAAAGTGGGTCAAAAATTACAATTAAAAAAGAATCTTGAATTCACATTGCATTTTCTAAAAAAAAACAATCAAAAATTGCATTTCGCATTACGATTTTTACATTTCTTATGAGACAAACTGGTTTTTTTGGCCTAATAGAGTCTCCCAACACTGTTGGTCCCCCGCCAACTTCGGTTGGCGAAGGGGGACTATAGAAATGCCTCGTCGTCCGTGCGTGTGTGTTTGTCGGTGTGTGTGTGTGTGTCCCACGCGATATCTTTGGATCTAAGCAAGAGTGGGTGTCCAATCTTCGCAACATAGATGTATCTCAAGTACGCGTGCGCCTGGATCTGAAGGGGGTCCATGTTGTTCATGGGTCAAAGGTCAAATATGGTCAAAAATAGGGCTAAATTGCTACAAACCTTGTAAACACGATTTATCTTTTTACTAGAAGTATGGGTGTCCATCTTTCGCACCAAAGATGTTGCGCAAGTAGGCGGCGGATGAGGTTCGGAGATGGGTAGAAGAGGGTCAGTGGCATGGGTCAAAGGTCAAATATGGTCAAAAATGGGTCAAATTGGTCAAAAATGGATTAAATTGCTATAAGCCTTGGCAAGGGCAGGATGATGAAACTGGTGGGTGTGGCAACATTCAGTGCCGAAAAATTTGAAGGTCATTTCAAGGTCTGCGGGGTCATTCAAGGGCAAAGGAATTAAAATGCTAAGCCCTTGTCAATTGTGGTAGTATGATGAAACTTGGTGGGTGGTGTGGTAAACATTCGTGCCAAAAAATTTTTCTGTGGTTATTTTATGCTATTTTCTTTGGTAGGATATATTTGATTATCTTTCCTATACAAATCCCTTCAAATATGATCATAATTTTTTAATATATTTCTTTTGATTATTTTTCAATTTCAACAGATGAAGGAATATGGTTCAATACGACATTCAGAGTGGCAGATCTTCTACCTAGCGACACATCAAGATTTTACCGCTATTCAGGTTCTCTGACCACCCCTGGCTGCTACGAGAGTGTGGTCTGGACGGTATTCGCAGATACGATTCAAATGTCAGAAGAGCAGGTAAGGTTCTGTCATTTCAATCGTCATAATTTGCAATATCGAACTGCCATGCCAGCAGGTTACCCTTGACTGGCCAACTTTTTAAAGGTGCAACGAGAGATTCTGAGGCACCCAAATATTGTGTCATAATAGTAATTTCTTATAGATTAGACATTCAATAGATTTCTTACCTTGTAATTTGGCTACAGAAATGTCAAGAGAGAAAAAATGTGATTTTGATTTACCTATATTTCAATGTAAAACATAGCTGAATTTCGTATTTACTCCTATACGAAATTAGAAATTTCTCAATTTTTCTACCAAAGAAACATTTCGTGGCTTAATCCTTTCAGATGGGGATATTTTTGATGGAAAGCTTTACATCAGTGCAAAAATCAGTACTTTCGATTTTTTAAGGGACACCTGATATGTGAAATCTCTTGTTGTACCTTTAACCGCAAGGGTCGACATTGCCGTCAAAGTTTGCTTAACAAAATTGGCTGTAGCATCAAATACTATAGGCATATCACCTCTTCATGACAGTAGCTTGGATGCACAAGCACTGGCGCCACACCTAATTACAAGAGCGGGCGTATACAAAGAAGCCCAGGGGAGGGGGATTCTTAGTGGAAAAGGGGGTACGGGGATGTGCGGCCGAAAAGGGTTGTATTTTCAGCGATTTTGGCATATTGATCGGTCGCTTTTTCTTGCAAATTGGTACATGAAAGGGTTGCATTTCTGTTGTAAGTAATTTTCCAATGGTCAATCAGGTATGAAGAACGCATGCAAACCACGAGTGTGAAAAATAGTGCTGCCAGAATGGCTCAAAATACATTTTAACAGCTACTTTTCTCTCAGCTTCTGGGGCTTCGCCCAAAAACCTCCACCAAAGCAGGTATAAGGATGGGTAGCAAATCTGTCATTTTTGGTATATTTTCGGGGTAGTGGTTCAAACACCCGGCCGCACATCCCTACCCAAACCAAAAGTGAGAACCCCCCGGGGCAAAGACGACAATGCAAAACGCCCGCATGACTACTGTGTGTTTATTTCGCGATTTCCCACGACAAGGTCGACACGGAGTGTAAAAGTACTTGACTTGATCCAGTAGGGGAACACTGACTATTTACTACATATGAGGACGGTAAAGGTCCATGGCCGATCGCCAATAGCCTCATCCCCAGAAACCCAATTTGACCGGAAGTGGTCAACATTTGATATCAGAAGAAAGATACTATTTTTCTCTTTACCCTGTGAATCGTCGAGCAACAGATGTTGGTTGGAAGTATGGCGAAAATTGCCACCCGTTTTGTTGACCCAATATTATTTTTACACAGTACTCTATGGGCTTACAAAATCACGTTTTAACTCTCGCCATCCAAACGGGTTGAAATATAGGCGCGGAAAACTTTACAGATGGGGAAAATGCAGAAGACAGCGAAAAAAAATAAAAAAAATTCATATCCTTAAATCGGGCCCATCACCCCTTTAATTTCAGTGGTCCAATAGGTTAAAATTGGTGGTTACAACCACAAAACGTACTTTAGCGCTACCTGAGTATAGGTGTTCATTATTATTATACATATCACAAAGTCCGTAATCTTCTGGAAATCACCGCCACGGATCCCTGCGGAAAACTACACCATGCCGAAAACACACACGATCGACCTCACTACCGCCCAGTGCCAGCCATTAACGACGACAAGTATACGCGTTATGAAGCTCACCATTGGACTTATCACCGATATCCGAACAATCCATGACAACAGGGGTCATGCGGATTACCTTGCCACACTCTTTACACTTATTTCTATCAATTGATAAATAGTTCTTAGATATCTTAGGGAGTTTTAAAAGCAAAGACTATATTATCTGCAGTAGAGTAAAATTATCTGAACAAAGATTGTTGGTATGGGTAACCATCTGAATTCAGAAGACACAGACAAGAACTTTTTCTCTGAGTATATGCTGACGAACATGCGAGTTACTTTTTATCCCCGGCTAAAGCCATGGGCGAACTGTGGATTTGTTAGATTTCTTGTGTGTATATGTAAGTCGTATGAGGTTCGTGTCTGTGTTCAGTGGTTAGGTTGCCTGCTTCTTACTGCTAATATTCTTGCATGCATGCCCTATTAACTTCACTTGGTCACAAGAAGGCACTTGACCAAGGCTCATGTAGGGTGCAGGATTTGACCTTCTAATAACCTCAGTATGACCTTGGACCGAGTTTTTGCCTTCAGCAAAAGCCAGGTGGAATTGCAAGTTCAAAACTGCAGGTATTTCCCAACTCTAGGTTCATTTGTTATGATGCTACTATGCAAATGGCCATTTTGGGGTCAAATTCTAATGGCGAAAAGTGTCATTCGTCAGGTTTTGTGGTACTATTGGCAACCGATTAGCAAAAGGGTCAAAGGTCAAGTTTTAGTAACTAAGCACCAGGTCAAAATTCAGTTAGCCCAGTTTGAAGTTGTTCCATTTTCCGAGACGGAACTAACTGTGTAGACAGGGCGACCCGACTGTTTGTAACATGTTTGTAACTGTCTTAACTGAGTTCAACCGGTCAGAAAAAACCTAGTTGAAAATTGTTCCATTTCCGTCACGGAATTCAACTTTTTAATGGATTCAATGGATATTAAACTGGGATTCACTGGATTTCAACTGGTCCAGTTGATACCAGTTATATGAGCTCAACTGGAATTTTGATCTGGGCTGATACAATGGGCCAATATTTTATGGATAATGTTAAGTCCAGAATGAACTTGTCATGTTTCGATGAAGAGGGATAGCATTTAGTAGCAGACTCAATTTAACCGTTATTTCCCACAAAGAGCCCTCGACACTTAAAAACTTGTTTGTCACCGAAGGAACCATAATATTGATGCCTGCCGGGTCCCAAAAACTATATTGAGAGGGTATGCTAGAACTTATATTTGTTTATTAATATGATTTATTTTGTTCCCCTCTTATTCTCTTCTATTCCTCTTGTATTACGCAAGTTTCAAATAGAGTGTCTGATCCTCAAAGTTGTTATCAAGGGCTCGGCAGAGACCTATAAATTCAGGAGCCGCGAGAGCATAATCCAGGGGTTGAGTGCTCAGTTCAGGCTAAAAGAGCGACTTTATCTTATTGGTAAAAATCATGGGGGAGGCTGAGCACCCAAGGCCCAGCTGGACCACCAATGTTATTAAAATTTATAAAGCAAGTTGTTTAAAGGAGCCATTTGTGATCAATAGCCCTTGTGTTCAACTACTAAAAAGTTAAGATTTAATATTGTAGTTGAACTATTGACCTAGTATAGTTATGTGTATCTAATTCCCTTGCAGTTTCAAAGCTATTCAAAGAAATTGGTAATTTGTTTTCTGTCTTTAAACGGACAGAATTGATGAGTCAGTGGCCTATGCAGTACTGCAATACAAACACTTATAGCATCAAAATGTATCGTCAGAATCAACTGAAATTATTTTTGGAAATAGGCTTTTCCTGAGGATAGCTTATGAACCGCAAACAAAAATGACGGTCTACGATTATGAAAATGTGCTTTTAAATTGCAATCATACAATATGATTGCAGGTCATTGTCCTTAAAGTGCAGCGAGAGATTTTGAGGCACCCAAATATTGTGTAATAATAGCAATTTCATATAGATATAGACACTCAATAGATTCTTACCTTGATTATGTTACAGAAATGTCTTAAAAAACGGTGATTTTGATTTGACTTTACATCAGGTAAAACATAGGCTGAATTTGATTTGCTCCCTATACGAAATTAGAAATTTCACAATTTTTTTATCAAGGAAACATTTCTCAGCTTAATCCTTTCAGATGGGGATATTTTTCATGGAAAGCTTTCACATAGCGGAAAAAATCAGAATTTTTGCTTTTTTTAGGGCCACCTGATATGTGAAATCTCTCGTTCACCTTTTAAAAAAATAATTCAATTTATTGAAAAAAAGTGTTTATTTGTTAATATGTCGAAGAGATGTGTTGGTGAGCAAAGGGGCACCAGGAATTTTTAAGAGGAGGCAATTCTGAAATTTTTATGTGATTAGTTGAGGCTGAGAATACTTCAAGGTTTTACAGGAAAAAAAGTTAAGAAGAAGCCATTTGAAAATCTATGTTTTAAAATTTCCTGCTCTCTTAGTCAGCCCTATAGAGAAGCACACTTGAATTTTCTATTATGCATGAATTGGATGTCATTTTGGCTCATGACGTTTCAGGAATAATTTTAATACATTAGTAAGCATATAGATATGCAGAAACCCAGATTTAAAGGGAGCGCTATTCTGAAAATGCCCTTGTGTGTCCTTTTAGTAACAAAAATATTGAAGTCTCTTAGTTTACTCTCCAACTCTTATTTGAAGAGCAATTACTGTTGGCAATCCTAAAGAGTAAATTTCACTCTTTTGGAGTGAAAATTCACTATCCCATTGTGATATTCACTCTTTTTGAGTGATTCGATTTGGAGCAGGGGTAGCGCCAGGGTAAATCATTGAGGGAGCGAACACTGTATGATTTACTCATCTAGGTAAAAAAACCCTAATTTATGACAACTCGAGGGGTGGGGGGAACACTCAGCACCCTCCACCTGGGCGCCCATGTTTTTTTTTTTTTTTGGGGGGGGGGGGGGGCGGAGACGCTCAGCGCATAACCTGGAGCCATTCCCTATTTTGGTTGCGTGTGTGCATACTAAACCCGTCCTCTGGAATGTACTTGCTGATCCAATCAAATCATCGGACTACAAAGTAGTCTCCCCCAAGGGAGGGGTCATTATTCACCAGGGGAATGGAGGATTTGGGCGGAATACAAATCAGTGAGAGGGGGGAAGTGACAAATTAAAATGAGAGAGAGGGAAAACATGGAGAAATTTTAAATCAGCAGGACTGCAAATTTTTAGAACAGAAGCAAAGAGGAATATAAATTTTTTTGCAAAAAAAGTCAAAATTCATCTATCCATGGAAGTAAATAAATGGACGCTCTAAATTTGAATACTTCCGCTGACATCTATAAATTTAAAGAGTGTAAAGTGGATGCCATTGCACATTGTTCCATCAAAGAACATCTGATAATGATATGAGAAGCTAGCACATGATGAGTGCACATTTATTTATGTAGAGATTTTTTCTGTGAGATTGTATTTAAAAATCGAAATGAAGTACGCCTCTTCAACAAAACAGGCGTGACAGTATTTTTATGGCTGTGAAACTTGGGTGCTGACAAACAATTTGGAGAGTAAGGTCAATTCTTTAGACAAACATGTTGCTACAGAATATGCTGAACCTCAAGCGCATTGATCGTGTCCCAAGTGCCAAAATATGCTGCTACCGGTACGGAGCCTCTGATAAACCGAGTAAGGACTGAGACAGATTACTTTTCTTGGTCATAATCTAAGGATGCCAGAGGGAGAGCCTAGTCGGTTATATGCTTTTCTACACACCAAAAACACATGGCAAAGGGAAGCCAGGCGACAGAGAAAGTGTATTTATCATACATCCAAAAGCTCTTGGGGGATACACACAAAATGTTGCAACCAAAGGCTATCTCACACTGGCCCAAAAACCAGAGTGACGGAGGAAACTTGCGAATCGCCTGCTGCCCAGTCGACTGATGATGATGTATTTAAAAAAAAAAGATTTTCTGATTTGTGGATCTAACAAAGAAAATATTCAAACATGTTGAAATGTACCAACGATTACCATCAATTCCACAAAGGGTTTAGGCAAGAAAGCCCCATTTTGAATAGCTGCCATTGTCAGGTGTCTTATCAGGTGTTATACTTAAACCAAATCTAACACCTGGCAGCTATTGCAGATGGGGCCTTTTTGCCCTAAACCTATGATTGCTAGCTGATTACAGTGACATCACTGCCACATTCATTATGCATCTGGCAAGCTTTTTGACAAAATTTGAAAAAATGTGGTGAGCAACTTGCATACCAATGCTTTTGTGTTCTCCAGACAAGTCAAAGATATGATCTGAAGATCTAGGTGGATTAATACCTCAGCTGCATGTAGCAGACATAGTCAGCAACTCACATACACGCACCTTTAATTGCTATTGTTGTTTTCTATAGACATGTTTAAAAGGTATTGGCTGGCAGGTGCTGGTGGATTAAAAGCTCAAGTATGTAGGCAGTTGTGGATTTTAAATTGTCAAATATTAAAAGGGGAAGTGATCTGTTATGGGTCAATTTAGAAAGTTTGAATATTTTGTTGCCTTCATTCGCCTACAACGTTTCCGGGTGTACCAATTTGATACCTAGATTTATGCTTTAAATATGAAGAAAAGTGTTCAGAAATTTATCACCTTTTAAACTTGAAATTAATTGACTGTTATGTGTAGCAGCTGTCTTGAGATAAAAATCTATGAGATAGCCTAGTAAGTACTGGAATTAAAAACAAGTATGCTATACCAGATTTTAATGAAGGATACAGATGTAGCGTGCTATTTTTTTTCTATATGCAGAGATGTTTCATTTCAAAGGACTTTTTTCCATGACAGTTTGAAACATTTTTGAGGCAATAGAGTTCAACCCCCATAGATTCCCTTGGAATGTTGATGGGTTATGCAGGAAGTTACATTAGAGGGTGTTTGAGCCAATCCAACAATGCACCAGTTTGGAAATTTCCCCTCAATAGGGTAATGTGATCGGGCATGTGATACATGAAAATCGCTATTTTAACACTTAAAACACTGACTTAACACTCATTTTGGCCCAAAAGGGTTGTACTGCCTATTTTTTTGCATGATTTGAAAAATGTCTAGAATTGTGGTTTTTAAACGTTGGAACACTTTTTACCCTTAATACGACATGGGTTTTACAGTATGATATGGCCATCATGCCATCATGGGATTGATTCAAAACAACCCTCGAAGTTACACCAAGGACATAGGTCACAAACTAGACTTGTGGTTCTTAAACTTTTGGAACACTTTTTATCCCTAAATACTGACATGTGTTTATTACAGTATGGTATAGGCACATTGCTATGCATCATGGGATTGATTCAAAACACCCTCTGAAGTTACACCAAGGACATAGGTCACACCAAGAGGAGGTAGAGTGATCTTCCCACAATGCATTTCTTCTAAAGTATCAAAAAGTATCATAATGAAAAGAGCTCATCCGAATCCTGCAATTTAGGTACTTTTTGTCATAAATTCATGTGACAACCAGTGGGAAAAACTGTATTGGAAGAAATGCATTGTGGGAAGAGTACCATACCAATTCTGGCCAATCGGCAAGGAATAAGTTTTTGCCCTTAGAAGAGCCTGAAGTCCATGGCCATTTCTAAGCAAGGATTTAGATAAGGATCTTAATTTTATTGGTTTTCCTTCTGTAGTCATATTTGTAAAGGTTATGGTAATGTTATGATGGCCCAAACAAAAATGTTCTTGTTTTTGGGTACTGTAGGAACCATATTTATCCATTAAATATTTTATATTTAATGCTTTTCCTGAACTAAACCCCATTGTCAAAATTGATTAATTTGAAAGAGCAAATGCAAAACAGTATTCCTGAAAACATGCACTTTTCAATTAAAGGGGCATTTTGTGATCTACAACCTCATCCCACCATCTTCCCAGCGGGCATAGTCGTTTAGAGCGACGTCGAAACGACGTTGGCACGTCGAAAAAAGGTCGACGTTTTTTATAAATTTACGTCGAAAATGCAAATTGAATCGACGTTTTAAGAACGACGTCAAATCGATTTGCATTTTCGACATAAATAGTGTGTAAATTTCTAAAACTCTCGATGTCTTTTCGACGTTCCAGCGTCGATTGCCCACTGGGTTACCTAAAAAGTTGAGATTTTTATAGCTGAACCGTTGGCACTGGTATAATCCATATGTACCTAATCTAGCGTGTAAATTTGGTCGTATCTGTAAGAAATTTGCAATTTTGTATTTTCTGTCCATAAACAGACAGAAAATACAGCACAGTGGCCTATCCCTATGGGACTGTGGGAAACAAGCAATTGCTCATAACACAAAATTGCAAGGTTGGAATCAACTAGAACTTTGTAGCAGACTGACATAACAAAGGGGAGTTTCCTTAACCTGACTAATCTGACACACTTTTCTGACACACTAATGAATTCAGAAACCCTTCACAGAATAAAGCACAGGTTTATTCTGTTAAGGTTTCCAAATAAGTGTGTTAGAAAAAAAGTGTGTGAGATGGGTCAGGTTATGGAAACTCCAATACCAAAGTGGGGTAGATTCGGCCAAAGCGGGTCAACTTGCCTGGCCCACTCACCCTCCTTTATTTTGCAACTTTAAGCAAGTCATTTGTCATAAATTTATGATAAAAATTGTTGTGTAAATGCAAGAAGGACGTAAGTGCAATAGCTGCCATTTGTCAGGAATTCCCGTCAAACATACTATGATGCAAAGTTTTTAGTCAGTGACTCTTGAAATGTTTTTTTTAGGTGACATAGTCATTTGAGGAACCATTCAAGAGCCACTGACTCAAGGAAAGATGAATTAAAGGTGCAACGAGAGATTTCACATATCGGGTGTCCCTTAAAAATCGAAAGTACTGATTTTTGCCCTGATGTAAAGCTTTCCATCAAAAATATCCCCATCTGAAAGGATTAAACCGAGAAATGTTTCTTTGGTACAAAAATTGTGAAATTTTTAATTTCGTATAGGAGCAAGTACGAAATTCAGCCTATGTTTTACATTGAAATACAAACAAATCCAAATCGCCTTTTTTCTCTCTTTTAGGACATTTCTGTTTCGAAATACAAGGCAAGAAATCTATTGAGTGTCTAATCTATATGAAATTACTATTATGACACAATATTTAGGTGCCTCAAAATCTCTCGTTGCACCTTTAAAGAGTCATCTTAATACATGGCAACACACAGATGTATCACATGGCAGCTATTTCACTTGCAGCCTTTTTGCCACTCATGACGAAATGTCTCCATGTATAATAGGCTTCGACATAATTAGTTTATTTGAAAAGAATGCGACAAGTTGGATTTTCAGTATTTTAGTCTGTATTTGTGGTGCTATAGCTCTAATTCATTGTGTAAATGACAAGTCTATTGTGATGATAGGTATTTTGCATAAACACTTTCACTAAAGAAAGCTGATATGGGAAGTCCTTACAGATATTTGATCCCAATATAAATTGTCTCTTACTGAAGAACCAATTTGAAGGCAGTGGTGACACACTTTGGGACAACTGGAAACCAGCTAAGGGCGGTGTAAGGGAGTGTTCATAAATTTAACGCTGGTGGGGGGGGGGGGGGGGGTTGGAAAATATGGGAGGTGGGGGACTCAAAAAAATTTAGGTCCAAAAAGGGGGTCAAAAAATTTCCACCCGGTATAGGGGGGGGGGTCAAAAAAATTTTAAGGACATTTTGCTCCATTCAAAACATAACTTTACCAAAGTATCAATCAATTTGCAATCTTGGGAACATCAACTTTTCATTAGAAAAATGTGTCTTAAAAAACGGAATATGACAGAGGGTCCGCGCTTCAACCGGAAGGAGGCTCCTTTGTGTGCCCACTCCCGTATATTCGGTGCCATGTCTACATTGTGGCCACCCTAATCTTTTAGTCCAGAAAAAAAAAACTCACACTATTTTACCTGTCACCCTTGTGATTGCAATGTAGTAGGCTGTCTCAACCAGCCACATTTTTTCCATCAGCATTTCTGTTTGAATTGAGGTTTTATTGATTGGGGTATGAACTCTCTACGAAAGCTTTGATGCTACATTCAAAACAAACCTTACCTATTTAGCTTGTTACTTTTAATACAAGTAATGCCCTTACTCAAGTATCATTTATGTGAGCCACATTGGAAATTCAAATTGTGTTATCTTTGCAAGCAGGCGTAATCCTGGGGGATGGAGATATATCCCCCAAGGGGGTGGTCAACATCCCCTCCCCCAAGTGTTGAGCCATTCACGTGTTTTTGACCGAAAATAACCTCATCTCTTTTACGACATAATAGTTTAAAATGGTAGAATTTGTTTAATTACATATTACATTCAACAAGTTTGGCTTCTAAATGACAAAATTGTTAGCATGCTTCGCACGCACATGTGCTAGTAATGGATCTTTTCAGCAAACCCTGTTATATCATTCTTAAATTTTCATCAACCCCATCCCCCAATGTCAAAAATAAATTTACGCCACTGTTTGCAAGAGAAAATGTATCTAGGAAAGTGATTTTTGCGAGGCTTCCGCGCTTTGCGCGGACACCCCCTACCGCACCCACCCCAGGGTCATCAACACCAATCGTTTTCTTCTAAACAACTTTTCTAACATTATCATTGATTGGGCTATTTTTTACCACCCCAATAAATCTTACACATCAATGATTACGATTTTGATTTTTAAGACCGTTACCAAAACTTGCCAACTTGGTATTTGTGGTGAACCACTTAGAAAAAAATAAAATGGTTCTATCAATTTTGCATAAAATACGTAAATACAAAGTGAGTATTGCGAAGGGTTCCGCGCTTGTGTGAGAAGAGGACCAGCTCTGGGCAAATTGCTAGTCGACATGACCGAAAAATCATCAATTTCTACCTTTACTGCAGGGCCCACCTCTGCAGTTTGTCTCTGCTTTTTTGTCTGAAGGTATAAGGGGGGATCAACAAATTTTAAGACCCTTAAAGGGGGGGATCAAAAAAATTGTCGAACCTAAAAAGGGGGGATCAAAAAAATTTTGATGTCCGAAGCTCCAACTTTTCCAAACTTCCCCACCAAAGTATTTATGAACACTCCCTAAGAGCTATTATCCCTGTAAAAAAATCAGAAAAAATTCATGGTGAGATTCAGGGGAGGGTGGCCAAGAAATCACAATTTTAGACATTGCCATTGGTTTTATTATGTAAAACCATCTGGATGAAAAACTCTTAATTTTTATGTTGTCAAGGAATATTTTCTTATTCCAAAACTATTGGAGCTGAAGAATCAACTCCACTGTAAGGGTTGTTTCCTTTTTTTTTGGTATGAATAACGGACAAGGACAAAGTTGTATGTGGGTCATGGTAACACCCATGACCGACCCACATCAAAACACACCCAACTTGGCTTGTGGTTTGCACGTCCATATTGCTGCTAGTTCTTTTGATATTTTGGGAGTTTGCGTATAGTGAACGAGGTTTGCCGCCATTTTCTATTGATAATCTGATTTCGTATAGTAGAGCGCCCTCTATTGCCCCAATTCCCATTATAAACGGTGTAAAACTTTCCCTTCCCTCCAGGTTAGAAGTTGTCATATGCACCAATTGTAATTAAGACCTAATATATATTAAAAATAATTTCCTGTACATTTAAGATCATAGTAATTTCTATTCTTTCAAATCTGACGGATTTTAAAACTCCTAGTGTTTCAGAGTGGATCTGAATAATAATTGGAAAGGCAATGACTCGTTCCGTCCAGGTGTGGAACATTGCACCTATCATTCATGGACTACCTGTTTGTTAAAGCATATAGCACACTTATTTGAAGAGCGCCCCCAATTTTTCAAAATTGGAGATTTTTACATGGTTGCATTGGTCTACCTAACTGGCTAGTAAATATACCTGTGAATGGTTAAGCCGGAAATGGTTTTGTGTCACAAACGAAGGATTTGTAACTAGAAATTAATTAGTATGGTATTCCCCGATAATTTAATTCAATGGCTGCTGGACACTGCCGTCCAATGTGAAATAGCGGGAACTAGCGCCATGTACGTGTCTACGCTCATCCTTATTAGTTTGTTTAGGAAAGTCATAACAAGTCACGTTGAAGGTTATTTTCTCGAGGTGGCATATTTCATCATGGACGACATAACCTAAGCATTTCCAGCTCTGCCGTTAAAGTCGCAATCTGGGTCCCAATTCTAATTAACAAAATCACTTATTTTGGATAAATACACTTTTTTAGCATTCTCGGTTCGCATGTATAGTTTCCTACCAACGTAACTTGTAAAAATATCAATTTGAAAATTGGGGGCGCTCTCATTCAAAAAATTTGCCCATTATTGCTTTAACACTTTAAGTGCGGGGGGTGGGGGTTCCTATGGACCACCAAAATTTTGTTTTCCGCCTGGGCCGCTTTACGCTTGGGATTTTTGCGCCCAAATGTTTTGTAATTTCCCTGACTTTTAAATGCGCTTACTTTTCATACCAAAATAATTAAAATTGTCCAAGCCGTTAATATGAGTTAATTAGTGGGGGTCCAGGAACCCCCCCCCTTGGCCACTAACAGAAGTCATTTCAGATAGTTTAAAAATAAGAATAAGAAACCAAGAACCAAGCAATTTTTTTTTTGGCTGGGGGGGGAGGGGGGGGGGGGGGGGGTATAAGTTCACACACATAATGTAAGTAACAAATTATTAGTAACATTAAAAAAAATTACGCCTTTATTTGCTGAAAACAAACATTTCAATCATGGATGTTGCCAAACTGACCGTTACTTCTGTACAAACTCTATTGGGAAAATGACGTGCATTTTGCAACAACACCCGTAAAAAAATACAGGATTCCCTAAAACTGCTAGTTTTTTGTGTTAAATATATGTAATTTGGGTCTTCTAGAATAGATAATAACATAAAAATAAAAATAAGTTTTCAAAATGTTGGTACAAGTACGCGCAAGTCTCATTTGAATTTTCCGTCTTTTTTCCCAATTTTCGCTTTTATTTGAAACAATGTTTTGCCCCTAATTTGCAGCCAAAATAACAAATTTTCATTTTTGTTGCTGATTTGGGGTTTGTCTTAAATGACCTTCACATGTGGTATAAATTTCATGCAAAAATTTCCCTTCGGGAAAAGGTTTCCTTAGGGGGGTCCCATGGAACCCCCCCCCCCCCTTGGGCACCACAGGAGTGAAAACCCCTTGGTCACTTAAGTGTTAAGAAGTAGTTTCAACAATCATGAACCTATTATGTTTATTTGTCTCAGGAGGTTGATGGAAATCATTGCTGGACAAAATGAATAGCATCATGATCACTGTAACTAGTCTCTGCCAAATTTCTAGGGGGACAACCATTTTTTTGAATGCATGAGTTATACATGGGCCCTGAAAACAAAAACAAGAGAGATCTAATGTGATACATGAGAAAAATGTTTTTTTTTAATGTATCCATAAGCTTGAGAAATAAGGCCTTCTACTATCTACCACAATTTTAACTGTTATTTTTTGGAATATTAAGCCACTTGGTATCAAAATTGGTATTCAAATTTCAATTTCTACCTTTATCTATTCCCCTGGTTTTTACTTGCGGTTGCGGAACTATCTAGAATTAAAAGGTGCTTGTTCCGATCGTCCTTTAGGACCCCCTGATTTAACCTGGGAAGTAGTATCGATTCTGAGATCAAATGAAAGGCCATATTTTCTCATTTTTGTCCCGAAATTTCAGTCATGCCCTTAAATAATCCATTTCATTCTCAAGATATAAACGAAAAAAACCGCCGTTTTATGGTTAACCATCAAGATTACCACATTATTGGACTAGGACTTTTGCAATACGCATTATTGCTTTCTACTGTCAAAACCGCAAAAACTTGTTTTCCCACGGCACTTGATAGGGCGTAACCTGCAAGTTCCCAGGGCCCCCCCCTCTCCATATCTGTAGAGAAACACCATCGGATAAATCGGAGCAAGGGCACTTTTAAGGTATCCTAAGGTATTCCCACACACGCTCTTTGATCCCAATGCAAAATTGTCCTTTTATTTTTCTTTTCTGACAATTTTAAGCAGTGGGCGACACAATTTTGGTAACTGATTTAAGTAGGTACATGCGAGAGCTATTATCTCTGCAAAAATCATAAAGTCCATTGCTGGAATCTTGCCATATAAGCCTATAGTTATGATTTGTATGTTTTTTCTAAAGTGCCGTCCATTCTCCATAGAAAAAACGTGTAAAACTAGATTTTTAAGAAATAATTCACATAATTTTGCCTGCAATGAAATCTTGTAAGTTTTACACAGGAGGTAGAGGAATAAATAATTTCATACAGTTGTCAAAAGTGTGTTGCCATTGTATTTTTTTTGTGTTTATTCTGGTTTTTGTCATAATAAATGAGACTTTTGTGTCAAACAGCTGTGTCCAAAATGACTTGACATGGCAGATGATGCTTGTAATCTGTTTATTATGGATGTATCCTTAAATAGCCTTCGTAAAGTCATGGCTTGAAAAACCATGGGTATCCAATTGTGAAGAAGTTAGCTGAAATGAGACATTGTGTTTAAGTGTTCCTAAACTATGTTGCTTCATGTTTTGAAAGGTATTACATACAATGTAACATTACTCAGGCACCAAAGAAGTTTAATGATAAACAGTACTTGCAAAGAACGAAAACTGTTAATAAAGGCACCAAGCTTTTGCCTGGTGGAAAAAAGAACAAAGAATATAAGAATTTCCTTTGTGTTCTTATACAGGGTGTCCCAAAAAAATTTACCCTAAAAGTCCCCCCCCCCTTTTTTCCAGTCTGTATTAAACATTTATGCAAATTATTTTTACATATTGGGAAAGTATTGTTCATTAGCTTTTCAATACAGAAATCCCCAATTGATTCGGATCCGAAATGACTGAATTGTGGCCAATTGAACAAAATAACTGTTTTTTCACTCGTAACACAGGTAGGTTGTTTTATGCGTACACAACACAATATTGGTGATTGGATTGTGTACTCGTGCTCTTTAATTTTTTTTTTATGAAACTTTCATTGAAAATAAATTCTGACATTGCAAAGGCTTTAGAAAATATGCTGCAACATAATCCAGTGGTATAACAGGGGGGGTGCAAGTTGCCCCCTGACGACTTTGGCCGGGAAAAAATGTGCAAAAATCATGTTAAATCAGCCGTTTTTAGCCCTCTGACCGGGAAAAATGGGCCTTTTTACCCCCTGAGAGGGAAAATTTCCCAAGACTGGGAAATTTTCCCCCTCAGAGGGCAGGCCCGTTACGCCACTGACATAATCACACTTACCTTCTAAATGTAGAAGAGTGAAAATCACTCTTTCAAGGACCAGTCTTTGTTGGAGTTACTTTTTTACTTTTTAAAGAGTGGATTTTGTTTATGATTGCTCTTCGTCGATGAATTATCGCTCTCATAATAGTGAAGAATTGACAGCATCCACTCTCAAAAGAGGAAATTTAAACTCAAACAAGAAGACTGGTCCCTATACTAGAGTCACTCGGACAAAAGTGATTTCACTCTTTTACAATTAGAGAGTAACAAGACATATTCAAGAGGACAACATGAGGATCATACAAGTTATAATAATCAAAAAACTTTTTTATGCATATGACACCTGTCCGTTACAAGTGAAAAAAGAGGTTCTATTCAATTGGCCATAATTCAGTAATTCGGACTGAACCAAACAGGGGTTTTCGCTATTGAAAAGCTATATAATAATAATTTTCCAATTTGTTAAAAATGATTTGCATAAATGTTTAATTAAAGACCTGAAAATGGGGGCGCTTTTAGGGTTTTTTTTTTGGGGGGGGGTATGTTTAAATATTCAAGCAAAATATTCATTTTAATTTTTCTTTTTTTTTTTTATAGTTGTCTTAATTTTTTTTTTGATTACATTTGAAAATCTTTTCATGCATTTGGCAGTGATCGTTATGCAAAGTGTTGCTCATATTCAGTCAGTAAAACATTTAATTATTCATAAACAACATTTACATACCCATTTTACGTAGCCAGGGACATGCAGTACAGGAGCGGTTGGGGTGGGGGGGGGGTGGAGGACAGCTTCCCCCAAGATTTTCAAAATTAAAGGCTGACTCAGACGATTTCCACGAGGAGGGCGCCCTCAATTTTTTTAAACAAATCAAATCTTGTCAATGGAATAATTCACTGTGTAAAATAACTAAGGTCAAATCAAACGCCCTCATTTGAACCCACAATTTTGTTAAAATTCAAGATCCAGAATTTTTATTATATGTTTAATTGCCTGAAAAAGAAGCAGATTGGATTCATCTCTAACTTTGGTATTACGCATTTGCAATAACTACACACAAACACACAAAATATATTTTGAAAATCTCCGAGTCAAGCCTTTAAAGGTGAACGAGAGATTTTCAAATAACATGAAAATTCTGATTTTGGCACTGGTGTATAAGCTTTTATATCAAAATATTCCCATCTGTAAGTAGGTGGGCAAACTCTTGCAACTTTTTTCTGAAAAATGATTTAAAACTAGTGGTTTTTATGGCCAAACTTTGCCGTAGAATCCAAAAATGACAAAATTTAAAAACCTTCCCCCCAAAAAAGGTAAAAATTACTAAAATTCAAAATGGCCCCAAATGATGTATTTTTCGACTCCTCACCTACTTTTTGGGGTAGATACCACTTTTAATGTGTATATATCTACTCAGGGTTTTTGGGCGTCAAGAACTCAATATGACCTTCTTAACAAATTGCTTACCCCTACCTAAAATGAGTATGTGTTAATTTTGATAATCTTCATAAGTTTTGTAAGTAATTATCACATGCCACATGCTTGCTCATAAAGTACTT
>JAMKCH010013680.1:0-39454 GCA_023653785.1 Ophioderma brevispina | reverse complement strand
TTTTACAGTCGCGTTATCATTTATAAAGTACCTTTTACAAGATAAGCGTACTTTAAGCGTGATGCGCGTAAATGTGATCGTGCGATCTACTGCTAAGCCCCGCCCCCTCTGGATGGCGCGCGCGTACCTCTTGTAAAAGGTATTTTGATAAATAGTATACACTTAAATCAGTGACTTTTGAGATGGCTTCAAAAATGATAAGCCACTGATCATTCAGGAAGCCACCTCAAAACCATTGATTAGGCTTGTTGGGACTCATTTGAAAGCCAAATGCCGATTCCAATGGCCATGGCCACGAAAAGGCATAATTTTGACATTTTACAACACAAAAGTCATGGTTTTTGAGATGGCTTCCTAAATGACTGGGAAGCCGTCTGAAGAACCACTGACATATGACTAGGCTTGTTTGGACTCATTTAAATGCATTTTTCATGCTGACTATGAGCATGGTCATGAAAATGCATCACTTTGATTTTGTTTTTAATTATTGAAAAATTTAGAACTCTAACTTTTGAAAACATTGAAAAATAAGGAACTCTGATCAATTATAGTCACCTGCAAGAAACACAGGGTTAACATCCTTTCTCAAACCCTGACATTTACATATGTCAAATAATTAGAGTCACAGCTATGTAAAACATTTAGCACCTACTATCTGCTCACAAAATGTTTACCATATTATTCCAATCAGTGAGCCAACTATACTGGATCTACTGGGAAGACCCAATTCCCATGACGTGGGTGCAGATTTAATCATTTGCGCACGGGGTTAAATGCCGCAAATTTTATATCACCATAGTAGATAGTCAAATATTTCAAACTTTTATGATCATATTTGTGATCTGCACAGAAAATTGATTCAAATGAGGCCACATTATGTCTTGTCTTGGCTCAGATGTTCTTTATATACCCCATGTAAGAAAGGTATATCTTGAGAATCGCAGAAGTCATGTGCTAAATATCCCTCAGGTTTTACCATAAGCAGAGTGTTAATGCCACATTTCTGCTAGAATCATGTCTTCCCAGCATACTTAGTGGGGTGGAATTGAGCTTAACCATCTTAATTCTGCAAGAAACTATTGTCACCCACATATCAAAGTTTTTCTTTTTCCCCAAGAAATGTCAAAATGATGCATTTTTATGACCATATTCAAAATCAGCATTAAAATAGCATTCAAATGAGCCTAGTCTTAGGTCAGTGATTTTGAGGTGGCTTCCTGATCATTTGGGAACCACCTCAAAAACCACTGTCAGTTTTACAGAATCTACCATGATTAAAAGGGTTACTCATGCATGGAACCATGCTTTATACTGTGCTATGTGGGAATCATGCTTTTGAAAGGTCAAATGAGAATCTTTCTGGGGATTTAGGGTATCAAATTGATACTTTCATCAAAGCATCACTTTAATTTGATACAATGAACAATGCAACCAAATTGAACACATTTAGAGGTTATCCACATTTAAAGAGTCTCAGTTATTAACAAAGCCGTACGCAGGATTTATTTGGGGGGTGCGGGACTTTGATAAAGTGGACTTTTTTGGTAAAAGTGGACCTAACCCCCTAAAATGGTCCTTTTTGGACTTTTTGAACATCTCATCATAAAAAAGTGGACCTTTTGTCAAATTTTCTCTAAATTTTGGACCTTTTTATCAAAATGATTAAGCAAAAAGTAGACTTTTGTCCCTTTTGTGGAATTTGGGGGAGTGCGACCGCAATCCCCCCAAACACACACACACACACGCGTACGGGCCTGGTTATAAACCTTTTTAGAAAATTTCACTTATTGAACCTCAGCAGAATTTTAGCCACAAAAATGTTCAGATTTGCCCACTGGAGTATAGGAATAATAAATATGTATTGTATTCAGTACAGAATCTCTGAAGGTGAAACAATCATTGTAATTTTTAAAAGTAAATTGAAAAATATTTGTGCGAGAGCAGTACAGAATGGCAAGCATGATGGTGTTTGTCACAAGGGGTATAAGTGTGGTTAGTGTCATAGACCTACCGGGGAATTCCTCTTTAGCTCTATTCAATGCGGCGTGGACTTGAGACCGCGGGGTCCCTCCTTCCCTCCCTGGGTTCAAATCCCGGTCTTGGCGGGCTGGAATAAGTCGTGGTACCGCGGTGAGGAGAAAATGGATAATGGATGGGTGTTTCCGGTGTAAATCTACCATCGGCTTGGCGGTGGTCCGTGACAAAATTTGGTGGCAGCGGAGTCTCCTGGGGTTTCTTAATCCAGGCGAAACCCCCGCTATCGGAAAGCTGGAGTCAATGATAGCCCTGGGATCATGAGGTTAGTTACAAGGCCCTGCAAGTACGTACCTTGTATCAAGAGGCAGTAGTTTAAGGCACGGACGGCCTTTGGAGGAAGGGAGTAATGCACGAGTGGTATTTATAGTTCGTTAGTGTCAATATACCTAACAGGGAATTCCTATTAGCTTATTCACTGCACGCTCGACGTGAGACCGAGGGTCCGGGTTCGAATCCCGGTCTTGGCTGGGGCTTTGGAGAAATAAGTTTGCTGGATATCTCCGGTGAGGGGCAATAAATAGATAATGGATGCGGTGGTCAATCTACCATCGGCTTGGGCGTCCGTGACAATGGGAAGACAAGCTTTATGGTATGCTGCCATATTTTATTTTCTGTCTCTGAACACCAGCAGATGTTCAAAGTGAATAAAGGTCAATGGCACCCTGCTTTTCTTGATAGACTGCACCTCTAATGAGGTACCACACAAACCAGCAGGTAGTCTATTTGGCCTAGTAAAGCAACCAACTTGTGTCAATTCTAGTCTACAAGATGTACTGAAATCAGCAACTTATTCACATCACTTAAGGGTGTGAAACTGAAACAGAGAGATTTTGAGCACCCATATTGGGTCTAATAGGAATTTCCTACTAATTAGGACAACTCAATAGTTTCTTGCCTTGTATTTCGCTACAGAAAATGTCTTAAAAGAGAAAAAAAGGCGATTTGGATTTGCTTGTACTTCAATGTTAAAAACATAGGATTGAATTTCGATTTGCTCCTATACGAAATTAAAAATTTCACAATTTTTGTACCAAAGAAACATTTTGGGCTTAAATGCCTTTCAGAGGGGATGTTTTGATGGGGAAGCCTTACATCAGGGCAAAAAATCAGTACTTTCGATTGTTAAGGACACCCGATATGGAAAAGTCTCTTGTGGCACCTTTCAAGGTACCTTAAGGGAATGCTCTCGGGAAAAAAGTGGATTTTCTAAAGAAGCATCCTTCCAGGAAATTGATGATTGGTGGCCAAATTTGGACTTTTCGGATAAAGAAATACATTAAAAAATTGTGGGAAACAGTGGGAAATCTAATTGCTTCCCTAGAAATAAACATTTTTCAAGCCCTGCTTCAGGGGGTGAAAGACACTTGTTTCATTGTGCTTGAGTCAGGTGGGGTGGGGTGGGGGTGGGCGTGGGGAGGGTGAAGTAAGGTGGGGTGGGGTAGGATGGAATGGAAGCAACTTGTTTACGTTTTGGCTTTGATATAGGTCAAGTTAGTCACCCATGCATACCAGAGTGTTCTCCTGGTAGAAGCTGACAAACGAAACTACCACTGAGTAGGACACACATCACTACAGTACACAGAGGGCCATATTAGGAGCCTCGGTTATATGATGCATTACATGCTGCCCCAATCTCTGATAACTCAGTAGAATAAATGTGACACCACAGCCAATACGAATGACCTTGGATTACGCTAAGAAGCCCCTACACAGAAATAGATTAATGCTTAAATTGCCCTCATAAGCCAGGATTCCATGTTTTTTTGATATAATATGTGTAATGAAATAATACTTTATACTCTCTAATATTTCTATGACCAGGGCGTAACCAACAGGTGGGCCGAGTTCCCCCCTTGCCTCAGAACTTTCCCCAAAGCCCCCCCCCATGATGTACCGTTTGTTACAGTTGTCTCTATGGAGAAGAGAGAAGGACCCAATTGCCCCCCTCAGAAAATGTCTTGGCACCCCTTTTTCCCCCCTCCCCCCCATTTGCAAAGGTTTTTTTTTTTGTGTCTCTGATCTCCTAAGCAACTGCATCACAAATTGCCTCATACGTATTATGCATCTAATGTCATTAGACACAGGGACCTTGTTTATAGACTATCAGGTGAGTAAGAACTTGGCTGTGGACATAATTCCATCATCATTTTCATCGCCATCATTGAACAAAATTGTTAGACTTCAGTTGAGATTTAGGGGAATTTTGCTCAAAAATGACAACCAAGGACTGAGTACTATGAACTGAAATGATTAATAATTTAAGGGTGTGTTCAGTCGTAAGGTGACCAAATCCTTTCTAACACTTATGAATTCTGAAACCCTTAAAGGTTTGCAACGTGAGATTCAAATAAAGGTTGTCCCCAAAAAAGAAGTGAAAAATTCTGTTTTTGTACTGGTTTGTTTTTGTAAGCTTTCTATAAAAAACAGCCCTATCTAAAAAATGATTAAGCTGAGAGCTGTATCTTTGGTACAAAAATTGTTTGAAATTTCTAATTTCCTGTAGGAGCAAATAGGAAATTCACGCCTATGTTTCTATTGAAATATAAGCAAATACAAATCACCTTTTGTATTCATTTTATTTTTTGCTTTTTTTAATTATTATATAAAAAAGGGTAGGGAATCTATTGCCATGTCTAATCTTATGAAATCACTAAATATCACAGAAAATATGGACAACTTGAAATCTCTTGTTTGCACCTTTAACAGAATTAAAATGCATTGATTTAGTGGTCGGATTCATAAGGTTCCAAATCATAACGTGAGTCAGAAAGAAACACCCATAATTTATATTAATAAAGGTTGTTAAAAAAGAAATAGATCGTGGCAAGTGGTGTGGCTGGGGCTGTTTTGGCCACCACACGTTTGTTTATTGTTCATAATTTATATTTTTTCCTACTCTGTATTATTTTTTGTTTTGGCTATCCAGATTTGCCTTACAGCCACAATGTATGTTATGTCCTTGATAGTGCCCTGTAATCCGAACGACAAACGTGGCTTATCATTAGACTAACTCTGCCAACCTCACGTTTTCAATAGTGCAATATGTGTTTCACATCAATATAACCCATTAAGGCCAATCAAATATTGATGTTACTTATTAACTAATATGCCTGGGGTATCAATGACCTGAAAAATGTCAAGGTCATAAAAAAATCAGAATTGTTTTCTTGTTTTAGAGATCATTTGGCTGGATAATATCTGTGCATTATGTATTTCCCAAGTGCACATGCTGTTTATTTTGTGGTATGCCCCGTCAAAGTCATTTCTACGCAGGAGTCCAAAAAGCTTCTTCTCACCTTCTTCAAACAAGTGAAAACAAAGCGGCTAGGCAGAATACTGGGTAGATAAGAATAGAAGGAGGCGAGCACGTGGGAAAGGAAGGGAAAGGGGGCGAGATGGGGTGAGTGGGAACTAGAGATAGGGACGAGAGATAAGGAACGGGGGGGGAAGGCCGATCGCCTCCGCTGGTATACTTTTAATTCGCCCTCTGCCGGTCTCCTTCTACCCCTTTCTTATTTATAGGTCTCCTTCTCCTCCTCTTGGGGGACTGGCCCAAAAAACCAGAAAAAAAAAAAAAAAAAAAAAAAGTCTTTTTCTAACGTTTTCAATATGGTTTACGTCCAGATACTCATGATTAAATAATAGGTTTAACAACATTCTATTCGTGCATGCATAACCATCATAAATAATCCAAAGTTGTGCTCTGTTGTAATTCCTTATATTTCAACTCACCAGATGTGAACATATCGGAACAATAAAGTTTCTACAAACTTTTAAATATCTTGATTTTTCTGCTAAACCTGCAACCATTTTAATTTTGCAGATTATAAAGGGACATAATGGGCATAAAAAAATTGACATAATGCAAAGGCCCATACTGAAATCACATGCCACAAGTTTTAAAACATTTGGGATGTTTACATTCTGTAAAACATTAAAAACAGGCAAGATTCAGGGGGATGTGGCAGTTTGTGGCAATTTCTGGGTATTGTAAAAATATTCAGATCTCAAGAGTTGGGCATTTTTTCCCCAACCATGTTTTTTTTCTGTCAAATCATTGTTTTTATGGGAATCACCATTTTTTGAGTTTGGACATTTACACCATAACTTGCAACATTGAATTATGTAAAAATAATAAATGATGGTTTTAGATCTACTCAATAATCATCTATGGAACACACCTATGGTAATACTATATGCCTCACATACACACGGATAGACCAATAACCTTTAGTAAGTAGCACGCCTAATTTTCGAAATGGCGTAACACAATTAGAGGTGCACAAAATATTATAAAAGCATATGCACTTTCATTATCATGCGGAGGTTTATTTAGGAACCACCATATTTGGTTTTTTATGGCCTATTCAATAACACAGGCATTTGACTTCTGGTTTTTATAGAATTCAGAGGATGAGGCCGAGTTTCCCTTAACATAAACTATCGCTTGTCACTTGCTGGTACAAACACGTCTTATATTCATTTGATCTTTAAGGCAAGCTTTTTAAACCACCTAAGCACTAGCTATAGCTCCTGTTTATAAGCACAAGCACTACTTTTGTTGGTTCTTGAGGCAATATCAAAATCAGCAAATCAGAGAGCTCAAAATATTGTAAGAATGGTGGTATGACTTACACAGAATATAAAAGTCATTTTGATTAGTTACTCAGAGGGCCATCTAATGTTGTGGCCTGTAATGATCCAATCAGACAGGCTGTATCATGTTCTCATGGATTAAACCTCAGCTGTTTTCTTGCTTACATGTACCCTGTCATGTCAACACAATGGAGCATCAGCCCGGCATAAGGTGTGTTCACGGACATGACTCATATTTAGAAATGTCACAAGGAATCCTCCTTATTTGTTGCTTTCACATGTAAATCAATGGAGACATGCCGATAGGTGTTAAGTGAAATGCTGCCTTTTTGGTTCAAATTTTATTCAAAAGTTAGAGATCAATTTTAACAACCATTGAGAATTCACTGGTACGGGGGCCTCAAAACAAACCAATGAAAGTTGAAAGTAAACCACTAAAATGCTGGATTAAACTAGACTATGATACATTCTGTTTGATGGCTCATTATTAAGCACAACGGAGAGGCTCTCTGAGTAAACAATCAAAATAGGTCTATAATTTGTTGGGTTTGCTCAGTCTTGCCAGTTGTAACTGGTTTCTTTTGTTCCACGCAATGAAAGCCTCAGCATAGTCACCCACAAAATTGTTTGGTCAATGATGGATGATATTAAATTGTATCATCTTTTCATACCAGTCATCGTTTACTTCGATCTCTCTTGATAGTACTGGACTCCATTCATTCAAATACAAACACGCTCCTGCCTCGGGGATCAGTCTTTTCATGTTGTGGCCCCCGTATGTGACGCATGCTCCAACAGCATATTCGTGAGGTGTCTACTCTCACCAGTTTCAAAAAACTCCTCAAATGACCATTTCTTTCCTTCTGACTAACATTGTATGCCATATTTGCAGTTATTGCTTCTTGGTTTGTATCATAAGCTGGTAGTGTAAGGCCCATTTGTAATTGCGCTTTGAAATTCCATGATAAGGCGCCAATATAAATATTGTAGTATGTCTATGTATGTACGTGTAGAGAATAACCGTATGATCGGTATTTTGGAAAAGGGCCGAGATGACTTAAACAGGTATCTGATCGGGCGTCGGCAAATCTCATTTTTTACTGATTAAATAATATCCAAAGAGGTCCCAAACTTGAAAATGGTCTAATCTGATGGCCAACAGGGAAATAAATCAAAACTGAAAAAATCAATTTATATGTTAGGTACACAAGAGTGTGTATTTGTTCCTAAACTACATTTGCTAATTTTAGTGGTTTACCTTAGATCAATCTGCTACTTACTGGCAGCTTCTGGCTTTGAAAACAGCGATGATGACGCAAAAAAAAAAAATACACAGACGAAATCGGAAGTGGAATGAACCAATTTTGAAATTTTAAATCTGTAAGCAGGTATAAACAGATATTAGGGTGATTCGGTTTTTGACACTAGTCCAACAGTGGTGGGTGAGTTTTGAAACCACCCCGAATAGAAAGTTGCTTTAAAATCGTGAGAGTTATGTATACCTATAATCCAGACACCCCTTTTCTCCTTGTTGTAAGGAGGATTTCATTCTGTTCCATCCACTGAGACAAAGGCTCATTGACAAACCTGGTAGTGGCTTACAATACAAAATTAAAACTAAACTTTTTTAAAAAAAGCTATGCACAACACAAATCTTTTCTTAATTTAACTCAGAGGGATAAGATTGGGAAAGTATGGCTACGAAAGGATACAATAGACCGGGGCTCTAAATTGATAACTGCAAATCAAGCCGGAAGCGGCAACTCCATAGTCATTAAAATCTTACCCAACATTTTTTTTTTTTTTTTTTACACCCTTAATTGTATAATATGGAACGTTCTGCTGATGGCATTTTCAACCATTTAAAGGTGTTTAGGAGATAAAGGCTCCCCACACCCCATTCAATGTTGGAAACGTCAATGTCTTGTTCAATTCGCCAAATTGTATCAACATGATTAGGGGGGGGGGGGGGCAGGGGCGCCTGAGTCTGACATTTTACATACTCAAATCAAAAGCAATCACATTCGTAGGTTCATTACAATTCAAGCACGAATGGGACTTCGGTAAATGCAGCATTTGAAGAACTTTTTCGATGATTGTTAGCTAGCCGGGATTGAGAGTTATTATAAGCACCACTTCTTTAAAGATTGGTTATTGTTACTGGAAACTTGAGAATAAAAGAAGGGATCGTTGTGTGTGCCAGACGGTGGGTGGCCAAGCCTCATTCTTATAGCAATCACCAAAAAATTTGTAATGAAAAGAAATTACCGCAATACTGAGTGCAAACCCAACAAATTTGGGTCGCTTTTATGTGGGTCGGTCATGGGTATTCCCATGCCCCACATACGACCGTGTCCTCGTTCGTTATTCATACACAAAAAAGCAGAAATAACCCTCAGTGGAGTTGATTCTTCAACTTCCAATGGTTTGGAATATATTCCTTGACAACATATAAAAAAACAGAATTTTTCGGTCAAGATTTTGCTTTTTACGTGTTAAACCAATGCATGGCGACGTCTGAAATTTGGATTTCTTGGCCGCCCTCCCCTCGGTGTGTTGCCATGCATCCAATATTGCATCACCACTGGATGAGCCGTTCAAGATTTAATTTGTGGAAGCACTACAATAAAACAATGCCACAACACACGACATGACATGGGCCGGCAGTTTCCCAGTTCAAAATCCACACCCAACCTCTTCACTTTTCTCCTTTCTTCTTTATTCCTCCTTTCTAGTCCAGGACATTTAACCAGGAACACAGGTAGGAATAAAATTGTTACTGAGGGGTGTGTTTTACTAATATCAACCTTACCCACTAAAAAAAATCTATAGTCAAAAAGACTCAAAAAACTGATTGAGTAGATTTAACAGAAATTGATTAAAGGTCAAAGGATCAAGATTATTTGATGAATGTAAAAAACAAGCACCAATCTTATACATGTATTGGGGCTGTTACATAGAAAAATTCGAAGGAAGAATCAAAATGTGTATTATTGCATAGCTTCAGGCCCATAAACCGATTTCTCTCACACCCCATGTATCGTCATTGTTGGCACAGCACAGCCATGTGGTCCTTTTGTAGCAAAAGCACACGCACTAAAAATTCTTGATCGCTGCATTTATGTTATTGGTATTGAATTCTCAAAGTTCCACCATCGGTCTATTTTTTCTGCCACTAAATTGCAAAAACCAAGTTGGAGAAGAAAAATTCATCTAGAAAGACACTCCAAACATTCCTAAAGCTAAAAAAATTATGTACCCCTTTAATTTTTATTTAAAAAAGAAGATTTGAGCCAGAGTGACAGCATATGGCATTGGTGGGTGTTGTTTTCACTCGTTAAATGCACAGCCAAAACAATACTTACACTAGGTCAAAAAATATGCCCGAGGGTGTTCAAAATATGATGATATGCAACCAACTATGGCAGTGCCCCAAACTATGATAAGTGAAGTATGCTCATTATAATAGCTTTGGGTACCTGATCAAACTAATGCTGTAAGTAAAAAACCCGAGTTCAATAAAACAGGAGTGGACGCACTGCAAAAAATCATATTTAAGGCATGTATGTGGAAAGTTTCACTGGATGTCACAACTCGGTAAGTGTAAAATAGGCATCTGGATGAAATGTTTGTAAGTCAAAAGAAACCGTGGTCCAGCAAAAAGGATAGGTGAGAGTACAACTGGATTCTCTTTGGACCCAGAACTTAAACATATTCCAGTCCAATTATAAAACAAACAAAAATACATGCTGACAGAATACCACGTTAGAGTGATTCTAGAATCCAACAGAAGCCAATTTTACTGTTATTGTGATATTTGCTGAAAGGGCATATCATGACATTAAGTAAACCAGCCTTAACCACCCATCCAAAGTCCACTGAAAGTAACTACTGTTTACCTTAGTGGACTATGTTATCAACCCAGTTTCCATGATTGAAAGTTGGTTTCTATGACTAATGCATACAGAAAAGCATAGGGCTGCACCTTTTGCACTTGTCAAAATCTCAAAAAAAAAAAAAAAAAATTGTTAACGAAAATAAAGATATTTTCATTATTTTCACAATATTAAATTTTATTCAATTTTATTAAATTACCTTCACCTCCAATCGAGCAAAAAAGGTGAGCCCAAAAGAAAAATGATATGTTAAAAACCTTGCTGATTTTCTGCCAGTCTTCTGGTCATCTCCTCTTACCCTGTACCTCCTTCCCAAAAAAATGCTCCTAATCTATAGTTGCGTACATAATTTCTCATTAAAGTAAAAGCTAACACTCTAAAAAAATATTATTCAAATTACAATTTTTTCTCCATCTTCATTTCTTTGGTGATTTTTTTTGTGTTCTCCTATTACAAACATTGCCCACCAAAATACTCAAAAAAAAGTAAGTGTTTTTATTCATTTCATAAACTCCTTACAGTTCACATCTGGGCTTGCCTTAAGTATGGATTGATGTATACTTTTCATGCATGTATTAACTGTGCGCACTGCAGAAGCAGCAACTGTAATCGAAAGTGGAACAATCGTCATGCGAAATATCTGCGCAAAAGGTGAGGACAACTGTCCGGACGAAGTAAGCGTAGTTTAGTGTTGCACATTCACATTCCCGCATTGCAGTACCCCTTTATACTCCTTGGTGGAGAGAGAGGCAAGCAAGGCAAAGTGCCTGCCCAAGTCACACACATTGGTGACACGCGGGCTCAAACCCACAAGCCTTGTGCTTATGAGGTGAACGCTTATCCCACTGCAACACATTGCCCTTGTAATGAAATGTCTATAGCCCTGTCATCAAAAGCCATTTTTTACTGTTTGGCAGTAACACGCGCACTGTTAGCACTGACACACTCATCTCGACAAGCTGCCATTGAAGAATTACAACAACGCTTCTACAAACTACAGCTTGCTCCAACCTAGCCACAGAAGCGGCAGAAACAACTAATATTTCTTGTTTAATGCCTGACAGCTTTGGGAGATACAGCTCCTGGATTACCCCATCAGATCGACTCTGAAAAACAGTCCGAGCTAATCAGTTTAAGGACGTAATTTGTACGACTTGGCTAAGAGCTCCAGCTGCTTTTTCATACATGTAGTTATACCATGTCCAATTCAACCAATTTTAGCAGTCAGGCCACGGTTTTTTAAACCACATTTCTGACTGCTTTGGCATTAGACAGAAGTACTCAAAACCATGAAGAAACTAAGAATTTTCGCGGTTCTCTCGGCTTTCCGCGGCCTCATTATATTCAAAGAATGTAAGCGTGGGTCCCTCCATAATAACCTTAACATTTTAGTGCCATACATACACAACATGCACACACATCCACGCACAACGGATGCTAGTGGTCCTGCCAGCTTATAGCGAGCCATAAAAAGTATTTTATTTTGGTCTACACCCCCCCCCCCCCCCCCGAAAAAAAAGAAAAAGCATCCCCAAAATAGTGACAGTTGCCCATTCCTAATTTTTACTCCAAATATATTTTTAAAAAACCCCATTACCAAGTTGACCAAGGTGTAGAACTTGATGTGTGGATACGTGTAGTGGGGACTGGGTAAGTATTCATGTTTGTCTGTCCTCACCAGGTGTGCATATGAAAGTTACCTCATTTGCATAGTTGCTTGATCAACTGCAAACCAAATGTGCTTTTTTAACGAACACCAGCAGCTTTTCACATACCATAGAATCTCAACACAAACTTGGCTAAAAGCCCTGGTTGTTTTTCTCATAAATCTCACCTCATCATCAACGTCAACACTACTGAGCACTCAATCAAAATGTGTCAACACTACAAGAAGTTTGGCAAGTCCAACAAGAGAATCCTCCCCAAATATAGTCCTATTTTCACTAGTAAATCTATGGAGACAGTGGAGCTGACCAAGCAATTAGTGTTAAGACCTTGATAGTACAAGGAACGGCACAGAGGATGATGACTTTTCTAGGACCACTCCGTTGCGGTCGTCCGTCGAGAGGCACGATTCACAATTGCCATAGTGGAGCTAAGATATGGAAGCATTTTCCAAACGTAGTGTGTTTTTGTTCAATAATAATGGAACATAAATTGGGATATCAATTAGTTTTTCAAGTGCAAGTTCCTTAACTCTTTATGCCTTGCCTGTAAAGAATATTCCAGAATTCCTTACTGACATCAAAGTAAACACACACTTGACAACTCCGATTTAAAATTCTTAATAGGCCTGACTCAAATATTTCCCGATGAGGGCGCACTCCGTTTTCAAACAAATGATGTTTTTGCATATATATACTGCTTGTCCATAATACTAATCATGGTGTGGAAATAACTAAACTAAGCTCAAATCCTTCATATAGAAAACCCAACGTTGTTATTAATTTCCGGATCCAGAATTTTTGTTTTACACCGGTATCCTATGGCACTGTAATACTGTGCATAGGTTTACTGCATGAAAACGAAAACCGTTTATCTCTACTTTGAATTCGGCACTTACGGTGACTATCTTTAGTTCGAGATTACTATTTTTTTTAATATTCTACAACACAAAATAATTACATTTTGAAATCTCGAGTCGCCTTTTTTAATTTATTTATTTATTATCTTGATACAGGGTGGCCCGATCAGCAATCAGCTGTTTTTAACACAGGGGCCCTGTTTACACTTACTCTGATAAACACTAGAAAATTATTTCAATACAATGTAAACCGATCATTAATATAACCGAATGAAATTAATTGGAAAAACAAATTATAAACTATAAGACACCTAAATATTGATAGATATAAAAGTTAAAAACACCACGAACAACTAATTTTACCGTTGATACATTCATCTTACAAAGTAAAAGTACACATAAAATCATAATCATGAAACCATGTATATACAAACACCCGTAACACATACAATTCAACACTTTAAAAAGTCATTGCAAAATGTAATTAATTTATAACACATTTAAAGGAGTCCAAAGTGATTGCACAATCCATAATATATTATTTCCGTTCAAGCTTTGTACATATCTTTAAAGATTGACTTTTGATGAGAATCTAACAGATGAATCTACAAATTATTCCATACTTTAACCCCATTATATCTAAACCATGTTTGGAAACATTCTAACAATAACACCTTTTCTTGGAGGTAATGCCAACAACCAGCTGTGGATTGGTCGGTGCTAACAGGCGTGATTAATCACGTACATATTAAATTAAATTTAAGTCTATAAAGTATCCTTTTATATCTACCACCCACTTCTGGAGTGTCCAGTCCTAGAATATAAACTCCTCACATCAACTGGTGTTCTCACAAGGAATCTAACTTTAGACTCGGTTTTAAACCAGTAGTTCCGGCATGAGTGGAACCATTTTTCGCTTCATCATACTCTGAATGTGTTCTGAAATGGGTGAGAAATTCCTTCAAGGATGGTCTGGGAATTGCGCAGCTAGAGATTTTTTGACCCATTATTTTAAACTTTCTTAGTATGTTGAAAGGAAAAAATCGGTCCACCCTATCTGTAGGACTAGCCCTGGTTTAAAAACCTGGGTCTAAAGTTAGACTCCCTTTGAGAATACCACGCCATCAGTAGATACTTCAGACTAAGGACCCTTGTATTTCCTCGAACACCTAACACCTCATTTATATACCCATCATCAGAACATTCTATTCACTACAGTGATATCCTGATTTCACTAAGCAAATTACATAACTGTATTTGAACTTGCCACTGTGCTAGTACTACGTAATAAAACAAGAATCACAGCCTTCACCCCTCCTTCACTAAAGTGATGGACAGGAGGAGATTTTTTAGGAGTTTACGAGTTTCTCTCAAATTTCAATGGATCGGTTGTAGACCACTACCGAAGAACGTTTTGGATAGGTTTTAATTGGATAAACAGGTGCCCAAAAGAAAACCACAAACCTTGTTGAACTGCTTGCTATGCTAATCGTACCATAGAGAACCCAGCTTTGACTTTTGTCGTGCACGACAGACAGAAACTACTAAATCATAATTTATACATAAGACGGCGTATTCGGCTTATCTTATTCACTTTAGTGTGATCTACATACCCAATTGGGTAAGCATTCAAAAATTGTAAAAAATCTGGTTCGAGCAAAAAATCGGGGGGCCGCTTCTTTCAGGGAAATCTCCTCATGTCTCTAAGTTTTTTTGGGTTTTTGTCCATCACACCATCATTGTATTGTACTTTTGACGCCTGCCGTAGCGGCGTGTGGATATGCCAGCGCTTTTTTGAACTTAACGCCCGTGTTTTCTTGCGGCGCATCACCTGCTTAATAAATGATGTCACTGCTGACTCGAGGAATTGTTCGTTGGTAAAAAGCACTATAATCATAGTTGTTCTAATCTGTTAATCGTCCTTGTGCATACAAAGGAACCCTCGTCGTAGAAACACTTACGACATACGTTACACTCAAAACTAAATTCATTACAAAATCACATCCCCCACGAACCAATTCTCCTTCTACCGGAGACCATTTTGAATGTTTATAATCCTCAATTCTGACACACTTCATTTTACTACGCCCACCGAAATCACCACTGAATGTGAGCTAATAGCCACTTGGCTGCAATATTGGTTGTGTTCACCGTTCTTGATGGACGTTCCCCCCCCCATCCCGTGGACCACCCTGCAAACTTGGTGTAAGTAAGAAATAAAGGGTGATGCCAGTAGTATCCCTTATGGGACGAATAAGTGTCAGAGGTCGGGGAAAAAAAATAAACAAGGCTAACTCCTATTTTACCGATATGCGGTAAATATGTCCCCGCCGAGAAAATATCGCAAATCACTAAGTGACAACCTAAAACTGCACATCACCCTTAATTTTGGCCATCAAAAAGCTCGCCAAAAAATAATAACTTGGAAAGAAATGGTTATCTTTGGTAAAAGGACTCAGAAAGAAATCTTAAAATTCATCATGCAAAAAAAATCCATGATGCAAAAGTCACTAAATTTAGTAAAAATATGATAAGTTAAACTTAATGTGGCAACACTATTTGAAAAAAAGCATTTTATTTGGTGACCAACATTTTAAATTTGCGGACCACATTTCAGGGTCGGAAAGCGGTGCAACATTGAGTTTTGTATTTTCACATTTCCACAAATGTAAACAGGCTGGCAACCCCAAAAGATATGGACCCATGCGCACAACAGAACTAAAAAAAAAAATCGCAGATTCTAATCAGGTTGAGAACTCCTCAGCCCGCTTCCTGCCACCAAGCTACATCATTATGCCTTACAGAACGCCAGAGAAAACTTGACACAAGTCTTGCAGGAAAAATTCCATTAATTATGCAAAATTACGATACATTAATTAGCATAGTTTACACCCAAAATCTAATGAGGTTGCAGACTCATCAATATCTGCTTCATTCACCAGTTGAAACATCACCGTAGCCCTTACGGAACTCCAGATAAATTGTACACAATGTTGACATTTGCTGTACAATCTTGACCCTTTTTCCCCTTCAACCTTTGCTTTTTTCCCCTACAACCCTGACAGACCCAGGGAGAACCCTGGGGGAATGAATTACATGGTGAGTAGGGATATTCCCTCCTACAATATACCAAAGGGGTTTGGCTACTCTAAACCATCAAAAAAAAAAGATAGGGCCCAAACTGTTCCAGGGTTAACTTTTAATCACGGACCTCACATACCTACTGACATACCAAGACATAGCGGACTGACATAGACGACTTGAGCCCATTTTAGTAGTCCCCCCTCCAACTCATTCGGCGGGGACAATAATGAAACGAGGGCGCCCGAGTCCAAGTATTTTATTTTTTTTTCCGACGAGGATACATTATGAGCCCATAAATAAACTATTTACTGCAAACCCTTTATTTTTCTATTGCTATTCCGAAAACGCGTGATATAATGAGAAAATCTTCGCGACCCATTATTGGCAGAATAAAATGGGCCCGTAAACTGACCAATCAGAATGCACATTTTTCATGCATGAGCAGCAAGAGGTAATAGAATTGGCTAATGGCTAATTTATATGTGTGTGATTAAAAATGCAAGTTTTTTGGGCCATTTTCTCTATTTTCAAAGTTTATTGACTTTTAATGCAAATTCTAAGTTTTTTTTCAACAAATACATCTCAGATATGGAGCATGTATTATTTACTGATATCCATTTTCATCACCATCATGGATCATCTTCAGAACATCATTATCATGATCATCAGTAATCGTCAACCCGTAATCATTCCCCCCTCCTCCTCCCCTCCTCCTCCTCCTCAGCATCATCATCTCGGAGGCCTCATCATCATCATCCCACCTCATCATCCTCTCCTCATCATCCTCATCCTCACCTTCCTCCACCTCCTCCAGTCCTCTTCATCCTCCTCATCCTCGTCACCAGGCGTCCATCGTCATGCATCCTAATCCCATCACCTCATCATCGATCCTCATCATCACCACCACCACACCCTCATCATCACGATTAATTGTTTCTTATTCTTCCTCTTTCGCACTTTTATTATTCCAAATGAAGCCAGAGCAAGACAAAAAATAACAGACACTTCACTGATAAATTTTTGGGTTAAAAAGAATGGAATTGACTGCAGCTTGCCAAACTGTCATAACCCATCACAACAAAGGGACTAGCAGTGAGAACACTAAATGAATTTTTCACGGGCAGAGAAAAAATGTCTAAAATAGGGCTGAAGCTTGGAAAAGGTCGTCCACTGTTTGCACGATGAGGCTTCTGACTTGAGCCTGGAGGCCAGGGGCAATTAACTGTCAGTATGCCTGCTATGACTAGACACAAATGAGTTTAATATTGATCTGCTATACATTGAAAGCATAGGGGCGGGGCACTTCTCCTGTGTTTCGTTTAGGACCCTTACAAGACAGAACAGGTCAAACTTTCTGTAGCCTAACCATTGCTAATAGTACCATTCGGTACAAAATTGGCAAACCTCTATTTATTGCTAAATTCAAGAGTTCATTTGTTTCTGGTGCCACAGCATGATTTCAATAAGACCGCGTGGATTAATTGCGGTGCAGAACATTCACACTCGTTCAATCATGTCTAAATGGACTGAACTTTTTTGAGACTAGATACATAGAAATGAACTCGTTACTCGCCAATTTGGGCTCGATCACACTTGAGGGCAACAAGGCAACCAGTTTGTCCAAGCGAGAGGAGTAGGACATGAAATAAGACTTATATAATTGGTTTGACCTTTATTTTGTGTGCATGGGCACTATCACAGCTTGGGCACATACATCAAGTCATACTTTTTCTCCTCTTCGTGACATATTTCTCGGAAAACCAGAAAGAAAGATACATGAAATGGATAATCTTCCCGAGTTGTCCTATGGGCATGCCATGTAACCCAGTGTGTATCTACTTCGAAGTAGCTTAACAGATATGACTACTCTATGACACAATGACTCACTTTGAACCCATATCCTATCAGCCAATCCTTACCAATTAATCTAATCCATTCTTATTTACCGACCTGATTAAGGAGGGCCGTTTTCTTTTGTACACAATGATGCCCTTTGTCCATTAGTAGGCTTTGATGCGTCCTTAATTTCTTATCAGTGTCACGCAATTACAAACTGTCTGCCCTGGTGTAATCAATGGCGACTATTTTGATACAAAAACAAATTGGCCTCTGTAAATCTTGGAATGTTTTGCCTAATGCCATTATAATAATTTAGTTATTAAATAAGGTTTTATAGACAGGAACATTGTTCTTCTACTGATTATTATAAAGAGCATGCACTAATTTTTCGTACGGAAAGTTAACTAGTTTGTGCATTCTGCCAGCCATGTTTAATGACTTCCCATATACAGTGCACAAAGAGATGTCAAAATTGAAAAGGACACATTTCCCACTTTCATTTCAGTTGATAGCGCATGCGCGTACTTGTTCATACAAGTATGTTACCCTACATCACCAAATTATAATGAAATACAAAAGATGTGTGCTAATTAGGTTAACCTCAACTGTTGTATGCCGGTCATTGGGGAATACCTGCAAAAAATGCATTAGGAAAAAATCGTGTTCCCGGATGAACGCTTGCCGTCGTCTGTCATTGCATTTGTGTGAATGGGTTAAAAGGTCACAGGGGGTCATCATAGGTCACTCTGAACACCCCATATGAGTCTTGGGCTAATGCTTGTTCTTCTGACTGGGTATGAGGTATTTGAGCATGGGTAAATAGTATTAGTCCACTAAGTGCAAGGTTATATTTTGGCCACACACAGACAGACATAACACTTCTACCAGTAATCATCCGCTATTTGTCATTCTGTTTTTAAGCCGCGACGGACACAAAATGGGCAATCACAACAGAAATTAAAGATTGTAAATTTTTGTGATTTTCTAAGTTCAATGTTTGCCTTTCCTAGACTCCCACTTTGGGTTTTAGTTTTTGTCTTTTCTTTTGCAGAAGAGTTGATCACCAAGATCAAGTTTCTAAGTGAAATAAGTTGAATTGTTTTCATTGTTGCATACCTATTGAAATTCCATCCACACAGCAACATGCATATCACCATTGATGAAATCATAAAAGAAAACAAAAACAAACTAACATTAGTTATACGTGAGTCATCACCTGATTGTTACTTAAGTAATTTAGGCTTATTGTTTCTATGATATTTACATAATACTGGCTCAGTTGATAATTATATAGGGAGTGTTTCCGTAGCCGTATAAACGGCTACCTAACCCCAGTGTTCGGTAGCCCGTATACGGGCTCAATAACCAAAACGGGCCTTTGTGGGTTAGGTAGCCGTATAACCGGCTTACGGAAGCGTGTAACAGTGGATCGGTTATATAGCCAGACACAGTCAAGCGTGAACGAACGATCCCTGCCATATACTTCATGTACGACTGTGAGAATTTATGGACCACGACCAGCCATCGCCCCCGTGAAGAAAGCAAAATCTGCTGTGTATTATAACGCAGTGAAATAATATAAGGTGTGATCATTATAAAATGTGAATAATGAATTGGGCTTTTATTTAGGAATTGGGATCACACGGAGTTTGCAGACTTCCCGCATCCGAGGCCTAGCGGATCCGCAAGCTTAATCCATTGGTACCCGAAAATAACACATAGATGCTTAAAACTGTGGCAATTGTACTCCCCTCCATTGAAGTATTATAATAATGACTGTTCGCGAGGGCTAAATTTTAAAAAAAAATGTAGGCCTACCATTTTTAATAGAAATGGTCTGTATGAAATATCAAATATTACCTCTGAGTTGTCTGACTTAGTTTGTAGTTTTCCTAGTTAAAACCATTCCCCAACGAGAACGCATATGCCATTCCCTGGAGCCGTTTTGAGCAACGATTTAAGCAAGTTTCTAATTTTCACAATTTTACTTCAGGCAAAACATATCTTACATGACATAAATGTATAATACAGCATATTATATTACAAACATTTAAGCCTTTATTAAAGAAATGCAATTATAACAACATTAAGGTCTTTTTCCACGAAACTGGCCAGAACATTCTTTACTCGCTCTCTTAGCCAAATTATGTAATGTCTAAATTGTCTATAAGAGGCAAAAATAATTAATAACCTGAGACGAATATAACTCAAATCTATTCGATCAACCTAAACCCCTTCAATAAAAAACTCAAGCAAGAACTAAGAATAATCCGATTAAATCTCATAATTAAGAATGACAATTTACCACGTTCTAAATTAAAATATATAAATCAGAACATTAAAAAATTTCTTGTCTTCCGCCCCGACAAAAAAAACCTGTTTTTTTTTTTTTTTTGCTGCAGACGGGCAAGAGTACCGATTCTTTAAATTTTCACAAGTCCAGAATTTGTTTCTTTCAGGATTTTTACACGCAGGAATATCCGACATTTACTGAGCATGTTTCCCAACATTAACACTGCTTTGTCATCAAAATAAGGGTTAATATTCATTAACAGTATTTTCATATAAAAAACTCTTAATGATCGGTTACCATGCACGCATTCAAGCTGCCATTCGATTCACTCCATTGACACCCTGATTGATATGCAAATTATAAAGCATAGCATAAAAACACCGCCAACAGTCGTGGTTTCATCGATATCATGACTTCACAAAGCTACATTGTTATTCTTCAACAATGCAGTCAATTCTTTGAAACGAAGAGTAGTATATGCCTAATTCTTTCAAACACACAATTTCAATTTGAATCTGTGTCGTTGTCTTAAAGGTGGTTTGCTTTCCGATTTATGTCTATTGGGTTTTTCTCACTTGATATGAGAGCCTAGGACTTGCACTTACGCCCTATCAAGTATCGTGGGAACAAGCTGCGGTATTGCGATAGAAGCACTAATGCATTTGGCAAAACCCTATTCATTACTGGGCTAATATTGATGTTTAACCACTAAAACAGCATTTTTTTGTTTATATCTTGAGAATGACATGAGAAAAATCCGGCCTTACATCTGATATCAAATACGCTTACTACTTCCGTGTAAATCGGGGGTCCCAAAGAAGATCGAAACACGCCAACCTTTAATAAAACCATGCACATTGTTTTTCGTAAAGAGGAAACTTGCATATTTGAAGTCGAATTGCTCAATACCAAAACAAAACAACCGTACAGAACCTCGTTTCCTCCCCGTCTTGCGCCCTCTTGAAATAATGTTTGTATTAGTACGATGTCTTTAAGGCTGGTGCGTACGGCTACCGAAACACACTCCCGGGCTATTTTAACCGTATACGGCTACCGAACCTGGGGTTAGGTAGCCTATACGGCTAACCGAAATCACTCGAATTATATAACATGGGATGGCTTTTTTCAGTTAATAACAGAAAATATATGTGAGCCTTGATCACTTATTGGATGGGACAAAGACAAGCGATTTTTCCCTGGCAAGGGCATATCAACTGAAAAAAGCCATCCATAATTAATTGATTAGTAAGGAGAAGCTTGACTTGACAAAAAATCGTTTTGATGGTCTTAAAAACTAATAAAATGAAATATTGCTTGATTAGTTGCATGAACAAATGCCCAATAATTTGTGTATTGTGCAGTTTGGGCAGGAATGGCACTAGTCCCGCCGAGCGGTATTTATAATTAGAATATGTCTCATTCCCAAATCAATATTGATCAGTCAAGATAAGACAATTTTTTTTCGTTCTGAGGGCCAATTTTCTGGGTATCACAATAATAGCAAAACATCTATGCATTCAATTTGATCTTTAAAGTGAACTGGCACATTTTCACACAAAAAATTCTTCTTCACTTTGCTCCCACATGATGTCTAAGGCCATTTGGGAATCATAGAGATAGTTACACATAAAGATAACAACTCAACAAGATAGGGACAATTAAAAGAGGCGTAAAGAACATCCCGGTAATTGTAGCCTAATTTTTAAAAAATGTCCATGACATTAATCAAGAAATGTGGCTATTCATGAATATCATAGACTCTACTCATTGATATTGAAAATCCAAAGGTCACAGACTGTCAAACAGGGTGAATGCTGTGGGAATCAACTCCTGCGTGCATTTTCTTGTGTTAACAACCATTTCTGTCAGCTGCTGAATAATGTTGCCATGTCCATTTTATTTACAAACTCATTCGGTTACCATAAGGTCGCTAATTTTGGTCTTAATCATTTCAGGTGAGGTCTACTGTTATAAAAGCTTTACAACCATACCAAAATATCATTTTGACAAATTTTGAAGATGCCCTATTTTTCAAAGTGCCAGAGTCTCTTTTGAAAATGCATTGGCCCTGTCAAATTTTTCATAGTGTCAATTTTGGTGAAAGTACTAAGTTTTTGATATTTAGAGTCAATTCAGTTGCAAAAAGTTTAACGAGATCGTGATGAATATCTGATTTTTTTTTTGTTCACCATTTTAAATTAGTCTGCTCATCAACCACCCCCCCCCCCACAGTTACATATTTCATCTAAAGAATTTCACCCACAGGAAGGGAAAAATGTACCCATCTCAAAATATTTGATCACAAACTAATGGTCCCCATCCACATTTCAAAATAAAACAAGTACTAGTCTGGCACAACACTTTGAGACAGTCCTATTTGCTCCTTGAGTTACAATATTTACTCACCTTGCTGCTTTTATTAATCGCTATAGTCCTTCCGCTAGTAACAATGACGAGACCAACCATAGCCCTTTGAAACTGTCCTCATCAACAGCGAGGTAGATTACCAAACCCGCCAAACACCTGCGGATGTCTTGGCCTACAGTCTACTCAGCTCTCAGGGACACGATAGCCTTCTCCTTTTTTCTCTCTCTTGTCCTTTTCGAAATTTATTGCTAGAATGGAAAAAAAAAAAAAAAAAAAAAAAACAAACTTAGGCTATGTAATGCCGGATGTAGTGATTGGTGAATAGGATATTGTAAGATTCATGGAAAATGAATCAATTTAATGGTTGAACCGAATCCTTGGTGAGTTAGTGATAGTATCTTAGCAGTTTTTGTTTATTGACAATTTTAATAAAATGTGGAATATTTCCTTTGGATAATTCCTTTAACATCAACAGTGTATTTTCAGGAATGAATTGTACTGATACCATACAAACAAAAAATACATCGTCCTCGGAACCGCTTGTGTCGCCTGCGTCGCGGTTATTGAATGATAGCCCTACCATGACCTTTGACCTTGATATGTGACCTTTGACCTCATCCAATGAGGGATCCCATGTTGCACCTATGATTCAAGTTTGGTTCCATTGAACTTCAACTTTTCAAATGCGGTCAATTTTACATTTTCAGCCATTTTAACAACTTGACGCTCACATGACCTTTGACTTGGTATGTGACCTTTGACCTCATCAACAAATGAGAGGATTCCCATGTTGCACCTTGATTCAAGTTGTTCAACTGCAGCTTCAACTTTTCAAATGAGGTCAATTTTACATTTCAGCCCTTTTACAACTTGACCTCACATTGACCTTTGACCTTGGTATGTTGACCGTTTGACCTCATCACAATTGAGGGATCCCATATGTTTGCACCTATGCTTCAAGTTTGGTTCCAATTGAACTTCAACTTTTTCCAATTAGGTCATTTTACATTTTCCAGCCTATTTTTACAAAAGTTGTAACTTGACCTCACATGACCCTTTTACCTTGGCATGTGACCTTTGACCTCAGCAATAAGTGGGATGCTATGTTGCCCACCTTGACCAAGTTTGGTCTAAATCCATCAAGTAATGGTGGATATTACAATGCAAATGTTAACCCTTTTTCAACAACAGACAACCACAGACATCAACCAACGCACCAATAGTGGACAAAGTGATCCCTATGTTTCTTCCTTCCTGCCTTAGGGCAGGCGACACAAAAAACAATGTAAATTTGGGTGTATGCCCTTCACATCTATACCATGTGTGCAATATAAGCACCCTAATTTATGCTAAAATTTTTCCATTTTGTTCCCTGAATTTTTCCAACCTTTTAATTAATAATTTTGTCTTCTAATTGAAGATTTAAAAAGCATTGAAAGGGCGAGAGATTTACATTTTTTCAACCTCTGCTTTTTTCTTTTCCATTTTGGTCAATTATTTAAAAAAGCGTATGAGAATTCTCAGACGTCCTTCCCTTTTAATTTTTGCAAATTTCAAAATTTGTATTCTCCCTGTGTCGTGTAGTGTCTTCAAACAAATATTTAATGCGTTTTTTTCTAAAACATGCTCTTCCAATCCTCATTTGTAATCCAAGTATGGATGATCTAGTTACCCTGTTGGCCATAACACGTTTGTTTTGTAACTCCATCTATCGAATCTATCTAGCCATATAAAACATACTTTAGGTCTAGTGCAAATTTGTAATTAACATACGGTCATCGTGAAAAAGAAAAAATCCAATCTTTGGCATTACAAGATTGCCATCCTAATCATGACCAGTGGTATTACCATTAATGCAATGATAATAGACCCTCCTATATCAATATTAAAGTTCATTAACAAAACATCAAAAATTGAATGGCATTTTTAATACAGTCCATGTATTGCGCAGAGGTAATTACCTCTTTCCCAGATGCATTGCTCCAATGCCTTCTAACTAAAAACAGGGCAACCAGTTACTTTGCCGATTAAAACGACTGTGAGTGGGGGTTTTTGAAAAAAATAGCTGAAAAAAATGAAACTAGCATAAAACTAGGCAAAAGGCTCAAAAACAGCTGAAAATGAAAGAAAAAGCTAAAATTTTGAATCTTTGAAAGCATGAAAAAGAGTAAAATCAGCTACAAAAAAGCTGAACTCTCACATGCCGATAAAGGTGCTTTTCCTTATCCATTCCAGCCTCGTCCCTCCAGCCTCACTTCGCCCCAGAATTAAAACAGCACTCAGGTCATGGCGGATGTTGATGCCGATTTGCTTTCTACCCCCCCTTCCCCCCCCCCCCCCCCCCCCCCCCCGTCCTCTACTAGCAGATTTCAATAGCTAGAAGGTTAGGTTTGAACTGGATACTCAAAAGGTTAAGGTTTTATTATGTAATGAGCTAAATCTGGATACTGTAGAAAGGTGATAGACCTTGTAAGAGTCCTCCAAGCTACTAACACATAATAAAAGCACTCGGTATCCTCAAAAGTGAGTAGAATCAGAAGTTTGTTTGTCTCTAAAGACTGCTCTCCAACTTTGTTTTTATTTATTGGAATCAATAAGTATTATCACAGTTAGTCCCAGACCATTAAGCTGTGTGGTTTGTAATGGCCTCTTCCTGCGTAGATTCCTGTCCTAGTTTTTTATTTATTTTATTCCACTGTCGGAGGCTAGCTAGTAATACACGTATGTGTAGTAACCTCCTTAGGCCTGATGACTTGACTTTAATAACTGAAGAAAGTCCATTTAACAATGCATTTTTGGATTTGTCTATACAAGTGGTGCTCCCATATCACAATGATTACTCCACGTTGTCATATGCTAGGCCAGTAATACACGTAATTTCACCATAGTGAAGAGCCTCCTGTGTGGCTTGACTTTCAAATGAAAGAACCTTTACAACAAAGTGCATGTTTTTTTGGATTTGTCTACAAGTGGTGCCTCCCAGATCACAATGGATACTCCACTGTCGTATGCTAGGCCAGTAATACACGTATGTGAAAGCCTCCTGGGTGGCTTGACTTTAATAATAAAGAAGATTAAACAAAATGCATTTTTTGGATTTGCTACAAGTGGTGCTCTCATATCCATGGAGTAGCTCCACTGTCGTAGGCTAGGCTATAATACAGTAATTTTACCAGTAGGTGAAAGCCCCTCCTGGGGGTGCTTGACTTAAATAAGGAAAGAACATTTACACAAATGCATGTTTTTTGGATTTGTCTACAAGTGTTGCTCTCAGATCACAATGGATTACTCCACTTTCGTAGGCTAGGCTAGTAGTACCGTATCTGAAAGCACGTCGGAGATTCTGGCCCAAATCATGCCTCCAGATCATACCAGTCTTATTATCTCAGTCATAAGGCAGCTATTCAATATTTTCCACATTCATCCACAACTTGAATGATTTTTTTTATGATTCCAATCTCAACTCTAAAATAACAAATAAAATCATAAACTACAATTTTTGGTTCCTGCAGTGGGATCGAACCCACGACCTTTAAGATAACAAGACGAGCGCCCACAGACACCGCCACGCATCCGGTCGGCAGGGGAATCTTCTTTTGTAATACTTCAATATACACATTAATGAACGTAAAGCGCACACATATAATGAATAGCGCCCCATGAGACGAGTTGAAAATATATGCTCCTGGAGCATGATTTCGGGCCCAAATCTCCATATCCTATGTGAAATCCCCTGGGGTGACTTGCCTTTAATAATAATAAAAAGGTTTTTAAACAATGCATTTTGTTGGATATTGTCCACAGTGGTGCTCACAGATCACAATGGAATAAACACCACAGCTAACTGTTCTATTCATTCTAATATTGGGTTCTTGATTTATTCGTTGAAGTTTATGCAGATTAAAATCCAAAGTCCACCCTTTGACAAGCTCAATCCCGGCTAGTCTGGTAAGAACCGTTTCATATAGAAAGCCCAGGATGCAATGGTATTGCCATTCCATCTGTCAAGCGCTACTGCACACGTCATACAGCAAATTTCGATTGTTTATTTACTCAAGAGAGTTATAATTATCATGTTATATCAGCCAATCAGAGATGCTTTAAGAAGGTTTTTAGTTAGTGAGTCCCTCAGGGGGTTATGTTGACCCTATAATACTCTGTTCGATCTCACGTTTGGGGGTGACATCACTACGCGTGTTAGGTTTTGGCGCCGCGAGAATGCACACGTTGAACCTTGGAATTGCAGCATTTATGCACGCGAACAAATCGGTCGCAATCCAAACGCTAGAGCGAATGCAAGTCGCGTCAGGATGACCGTCACCCCAAACTCACGACCGAACAAGTCTGAATAGTGTTGAAAATAATGACATCAACACATTTGTGCAAACATATAATAGCACGGGGTTTAATTATATTAACTGAAGGTCCGAGATTGGTGCCGAACATGTTTGAAAGGTTGAGGGCCAAATATAAACATAAAATTCCTTATGTGCCGCTTTAATAATTTTAAGGCAAGTTGAGGGCCAAAAATCAATTGTGCAGCCCGGATTTGGCCCGCAGGCCGGTTATTGAGAACCCCCTGCCATTAGCAGAATACTCTTTATAAGGAGACAACTTTAAAGAAGAGAAAATCCGAGCCGAAACCTTGCCGCCCAATTCTGAAACACAAGGGAATGCCTGAAGATGTTAGGCTTGTTTAAAAGCTCCACTAAGCAATAGGTTCCGTCTTCTATATACCATACTCGTATAAACTAATAGCCTTGGTAAAAAGCAAAACCTCTTCATTTATGTGATGTTGATGAGCCAGAAGTTGCTGTGGTGCTATGTAAGTCCTTCCGTTTTGCTGAGTGCATGGGTGCTTAACTTTGTCAATAAACTATCAAGACAGGATGTATAAAGGTACTGAACTTATGATAAGAAGGTGAAGTTTTGGAAGCAAAGCACGCATAGCTGGGGACAAACTCTCTGTTGAATCGCATTGTCATGCTGCGTGTATTTGACCCCCTTTTGGGTTTGGTAGAGCTCTGCTGATACCTTTTTGGGAATTTGAAGAGTTTTAAAGGTGTACTTTAATCATAGCACTCTCATTTATTGTTGGTTAAAAACATGATTATCCCCAGCATTGACTCTCTTGTGGTCGCGGTACTAACTCTGACACTTTTTAAGCAGAAGTGACACAAAAAGGAACCATTGTGCTCAGCATCCCCTCTCTTTTTTCCCCTCTAGAGGGTTTTAAAATGGCCTAAAAATAGCCTCAAAATCTGAAAAAAAAATCTTGAGAAAAGAGTGATCACATTTTAACAAACATTTTTTAAATCAGCAAAAGATTACATTTTTTAAAAATCTGGGTCGGTCGGGCCTGTAAAAAAGGTTTTCTTTTTTTTGTGTCCACCTGAGGCAGAATAGTCTTTAATAAGAAGAGAAACTTTAAAGAGAAAAGAACGAAAATCCTGAGCGACCTGCCCAATTCGACAAACACAACGGATGGAATGCTTCAAGCGTGTAGGGCGTGTAAACTCCACCAATCATTAGGTCTGCTCATATACAAGACTCGTTATAAATAGTCGGGAGGAAAGAAACCTCTCATGAACATGTAATTTGTTGATGAGCCCAGAAGTGGCTGTGGTGCTATGTAAGCCTTCATTATGAGTGCATGGGTGCTTTAACTTTGTCAAATAAAACTATCAAGACAGGATGTATAGAGGTAATACTTATGATAAGAGGTGAGGTTTGGAGGCATGCATAGCGGAGTACACACTCTCCGTTGACTCTATATTGTCATGTTGCGTGTAATGTGACCCCCTTTTGGGTTGGGCAGTCTCTCTGACACCCTTTTGATGCTGTTGAAGAGTTTTAAAGGTGCCTTTTGTAATCCCTAGCACGATCTTTTTGTGTATGGTTCAACAGATTATAGCATTTGCCCCTTTGTATATTGAAGAACTCTCTGACACTTTTTTTAGCTTTTTTTTTTTTTCTTTTGAGGTGGTTAGGTTATACCAAGTTTTAAATCTGGTTTTGTCCCCGTTAACCGGGGATGGCCGGATTCACCTCACTCAGCAATACTGTTGAGTGAGGATTTATTGGAGCAAAAAGGGATATTTGACCGGATGCCCTTCTGACGGCAATCCACAGTTTTCGGAGGGGTGGGCCTAGCCTTTGGGCAACCAAGCCCACCATCAAGTGCAGCATGGCTGGATGGCCGCCAAGCACTCCAGAGCTGACGCCCTTTAGTGTAGGTAGATCTTCTTTTTCATTCTACCCGGGTAACAACTGCCCTCCTCATCAGGAAATCCAATGGGGGTGACAGTTTAGCCGCCGACCAAATCGGACCTGGGACAGGTAGTACTGGTCCAGGATACCAGTAGCAGGCCCTACAACGGGAAACCTGACCTGACCTGACTGTATTTTATTATTTATTTCATTCATCTATTCATTTCGTCATCTATCTATCTGTTCATTTACCCATTAGTTATTCATTTTGCGTTTTGTGGGCATTACTCAAAATTATGTGTCACTAAAAACCCAAATACCCAGAAAATGTCAATTAAAAGCTTTGCACAAAACTTTTTAACACTATGCACATGTCTTCTGACTTTTATTTGTCTAATGACAAGGTGGCTAACTAAACAAGTTTTTTAATGACCCAGTACAAGGTGATTAAACCACTCAAACCCAATCCACCGGCTTCCCACCTGAGATAAACCTAATACAATTAAATCCAATCATTTTTAAACTCCAAAATGAAAACAAAGTAATAATGTAAAATTTATTTATGGTAAATCTTGGGTCCCTGGGGACCCAAGGCTTATTAGCAATCGGACCATGTCGTGTCCCAAAAGAGGCTGGCTGAAACTCCGGAGTTTTTAAAACTGGGAGTTGCCGATTGGGGTTTTTGACCGTGTGGACGGTGTGATTGGGGTTTTTGACCGTGTGGACACGCATGTTCGGGGTTTACACTCCGGAGTTTTATCGAGGTCTAGCAGGGGGGCACCCGGTATATCCCCCTAAAAAACTTTGGGTGTGAAAAACTCAAACTCCGATAACACTCCGGAGTGTTGGAAGTGTACGTTGCCGTGTTGAAACAGCTTGGGGGATTCGGAGAGGGGGGGATATGAGCGGAGGCGACCTCGTAAGGTCAAAATTCTGTGTTTGAATATCACGTGGGAAAGTCCACGGCTTCCGATATGTGGACTTCCGTTCTTACACTCCGATATGCGACGCGGAGGAGGAGAGGAGGAATGGTTCAGGGGGAGATTTCAGAGTTTTGGCCCTCCCATCGTGTGGACACAAATTTGGAGTGAAGTAAATAATTGGATTAAATTTTCACCTCTGGAGTTTCAAACCCTTGGGTTTTGTGACCATGTGAACAGACTCATGGCTCTGTCAGATTGGTACAAGTGCTTTAAGCCACTGAACTAAATCCAACTGTATCCACCTCAAGGCAACCCTTAATTACAAGTGATCAGATTCATTTAAACTCCTAAAGATGGAAATAGTAATTAAGTGTAAAAATTTCAACATATCACCGTATTCTTCTTTGTACAGGAGCTTACCATTGTTGATTTGTTTATTCAACCCACAGTTGATATGCAATTAGCATTGTTTACGCCAGGAGCAAGTGTTCACGGAAGTGCGTTTACGCAGTATGCTTAAGTCGACGCACTGTTCGTCACGTTTGGGACTGGAGTACGCGCTTAGGACACCAGGTTGCAAACTTGCAAAGCAACAAATTGCCAAAACTTCGCTATGCTTTAGATTGGCTACAAATATTTAACAAGGAAAGATTCCCGTGAAACTGGAAGCATTTTAGGATATATGTGAGAATAATTAGTCCTTCTATACACGATATTAAATAAGTTTTCAAGAAGATTTTCGTTGTTGAAAGGGATTCAAACATGGACAGAGTGGTTCATCACAAATTCAACAATCTGCATCGATGCGTCCGCGGATTTATCCCGCTGCCCGGCCGGGATAAAAAATACTCGGCTGCATGGATGCATCATTATTGATTTGTGATGAACCACTCTGTAAATGTTTGAATCCCTAAAGACTTCTCAGAACCAGAGAATTTAACCATATCAGAGCTCCTTGTCCAGCCTTATAACATTTCAAGTGAGAGTGGTGTTATCTGCCACCATGGTAGAGTGAGTGTAAAACAGAATGGTAATTGATGTGGTTAGGCGACTGTGGCCTAGAGGAAACAAGGCACCACTATAGCACAGCTTGCCAGGTGGGCGTATAGGCTGCAACAGAAAGTGTATTTCAATACCCATTTGACTTTTTACGCCACAGTTCTTCCTTATTTTAAAGGTCTTTCAATGCTACAAGAAGGGGAGGAAATCGGCCAATGTTAAAGGGGAACTTCAGATCCTCAGTCTCACCCTTATCACTCAACCTATCAAACATGACCGATTTGGGTATCATTAGAAACCTCGGATTTTTCTATCTCATCTGCAAAATATGTGCTAACTCTCCCATTACAAGTACAAACAGAAATAGGGTTGTTACGATAAATGGAAATAATTGTAACAGAAATCTACAGGCATTTGTAGTATACACGCAATTAACGCTCACATTTTAAAAATACATTAGATTCCCAAATTGGCATTAAGATTATGTCGAACCATGTACCTTTCCTTTGACAGAAAATTATGGTGTAAGCAGGGCAAGCCTCCTATAAAGTTCTTTGATAAATGAGATTGAAAGATGATATGTAAAAATATTGAGGAAAAAAATGCTTTCAAAGTGATTTTTTTATACGAAATTACACAATCAAGAAGCACATCTTATTTTATGCAATACACTGTTCAACTCACACATTAGTTGTAGATACTAGCGAGAGTAACTGATAGCTAAGGCCGAACACCTTCAATTTAATAGTACTTTATTCATTATGAGTTGTCATTAAGAGCAGCTACCAGAAGTGCTCAGGCCTGTTGTTATCACAAGGGGAAACAGCACCATATCTTGTATAATAGAAACAACGGGCGGCAAAAGATTTCTAAAAAAATGAGAGAGGGAAAAACGGCAAGATCAAGGGTAAGTTGAGTAGGAGGAGCACCTTCTGTTGAATTTTAGATGGTCTGAGGCAATTGTGATCAATTTTGTAAATAAAAATGGACCCAGATGATCACCAATGCTTTGCATTCAAAGAGAGAAAGACCCTGCTTTTTTTATCAATTGTAAAAATTAATATTGCACTTCTACACTACTAGTCACAGGGTTTTAAGGAAAGGCATATTGCAAGTTAAGAGGAATGATGTAAAATATGTATTTCACAAGGAAAAGCCCATATTGAAATCCGATTTTTAAACATTTATTCTTTTGTCACTACTTGTAAGATAGAATGCACTGTGTGTTGTGCAGAGCAAATCTTCCAACTGAATGGAGTACAAGCTGCCCCAAGGAGTAAAAAAATCAGTAAACTTGACCCACCCCCTGGCAAGATGGTAGTATGGAAAACATGAACCTCAGATGACCTTTGGACTTGGTCCATGACCTTTGACATCCCTCCAATTATGAAATAATCCCTATTGCACCGAACCCCATAGGCTGGGTTAAATTGGACGTTTTAGCACACTCTTTTTAAAAGTTGTTGAGGTTTGTATGTTTGTTGTTGTGTTACTTTTGTCATATGGAAAAAAGTAGTATATGAAATTCAGCCTCATAGCAGCTACACTTTTCAAAAGTTAATGAAATACACGTCAGGCTTGTCATAGCTGAGGCAAAACGTTAGTAAAGATTTAATAAATGTCTCAGATAAAGTGCCGAATGGCCCCTCCACTAGGAGAAGTCGTTCCAACGCCGCTTGGTCACTTTGAGGTGGCGATTCCAATGGAATAAACACCACAGCTAACTGTTCTATTCATTCTAATATTGGGTTCTTGATTTATTCTGTGAAGTTTATGCATGATTAAAATCCATCCTTTGACAAGCTCATCCCTGCTTGTCTGGTAGACTTTTCATATAGAAGTCCCAAGGATGCAAATGAGGTACTACCATTCATTCCATCAAGTACTACTGCACAACGTCATACAGCAAATTTTGATTGGTTACTCAAGACTCTGAGATTACAACTTATCATGTAATCAGCCAATCAGAGATGCTGTAAGAAAGGTTTTAGTCTTGGTACCCTACATGGTAATAATGAAATCAACACATTTGTGCAAACATATACATTAGCACAGGGATTCTAAATTATATTAGCTGAAGGGCCAGAGAATGCCGAATATGTTTGAAAGTTGAGGGCCAAATATACCTGAAATTCTTATGTTTCCCTTTATATTTTAGAGCAAGTCGAGGGCCAAAAAACAATGGTTGGCGGGCCGGATTTGGCCCGCGAGTCGCTTATTGAGAACCCCTGAATTAGAAGAATACTCTTTATAAGACGAGACAACTTAAAGAAAAAATCTCAAGCCGACCTTGCTCAATTCTGAAAACACAAGGGATGCCTGAAGATGTGTAGGGCTTGTTAAATCTGCACCAATCAATAGGTCTGTCTCTATATACCATGACTCGTATAAACTAGCCTGGGAAAAACCTCTTCATGATGTGAATGCTGATAAGTCCAGAAGTGGCTGTGGTGCTATGTAAGCCTTCGTTGCTGAGTGCATGGGTGCTTAACTTTGTCAATAAACTATCAAGACAGGATGTATAGAAGGTAATACTTATGATAAGAGGTGAGGTTTGGAGGCATGCATAGCTGGGTACACACTCTCTGTTGACTCATATTGTCATGCTGCGTGTATTTGACCCCCTTTTGGGTTGGGTAGATCTCTCTGACACCCTTTTTGAGCTTTGAAGACTTTTAAAGGTGCATTTTGTAATCCCAGCACTCTCTTTTTAGTGCATGGTTCGACAGATGTCCTCAGCATTTTGCTCCTTTTTAGGTTCGATAGAACTCTTGGACACCCTTTTTTAGCCTTTTTTCCTCTTTTTACTGTATTTTTATTATTAATTCATTCATTTATTCATTTATTCATCTATTCATTTATTAATTTTGCTGTTTTGTGGGTATTTAACAAAATTCATTTTTCAGCTAAAAACCACAAACCCAGAAATGTCAATTAAAAAGTTTTACACAAACTTTTTAACACTATGCCCATGTCTTCTGAGAGAGACTTCTTTTTGTCTAATGACAAGGTAGCAAACTAACAGTTTTTTTCAAGACTCTGTCCTCCACCCTCAAGGCAGCAACCTAATTACAAGTGAATCCAATTCATTTAAACTCCAAAATGAAACAAAATAAATAATGTAAAATATTTTGACGAGTTCTGGTAAATCTTGGGTCCCTGGGGACAAGGCTTATTAGCAATCGGACCATAGTCGTGTCCACACGGAGGCTGAAACTCCGGAGTTTTTAAAACTCTGGAGTGTCGATTGGGGTTTTTGACCGTGTGGACGCATTCGGGGGGTTTTACACTCCGGAGTTTTATCGAGGGTCTAGCGGGGTATTATCCCCCTAAAAAACTTGGGGGTGAAACTCAAACTCCGATAACACTCCGGAGTGTTTTGGAGTGTCGTGCCGTGTGAACAGCTTTGGGGGATAGTGGGGGGATAGTGAGCGGAGGCAACCTCGCAAGGTCAAAATTCCTGTGTTTGAATATCACGCGGGAAAGTCCACGGCTTCTGGTATGTTGACTTCCGATCTACACTCCGATATGAGAAGCGGAGGAGAATGGTCAGGGGGATGATTTCAGAGTTTTGGCCATCGTGTGGACACAATTTGGAGTGAAGTAAAATAATTGGATTAAATTTTCACCTCTGGAGTTTCAAACCCTTGGAGTTCTGTGACCATGTGAACATGACTCATGGCTCTTTAAAAACTAGGCTACAAGTTGGAGTAGCCAGTAGCAATAACACACACAGCCGATCAAAATTATATGTAAAACTGTTAGTGTTCTCATGTTTATTGCTGTTTCAACATACTGCATCTAATTATCAAAGACCAAGATATATTTAGGAGACGCACCATGTGATAAATTCAGTTTTATGACCTAGAGTTTGATTGACAGGCTAACTCATTTTTATAACATCATAAAACGCATAATTTGTCAGGGTACCAGCTGCCTCAAATTTGGTTTGAATACTCCTATTACCCAGCAGGAAGAAATAGTTGTGAATCTTTAAACAGGTGTTACATTGAAGCTAAATAACATTGAGCCCAATTAGTCTGGTGCTGGCCCAAAGAACCTTGCGTGTGACCTTGCGCAAGAGTCCACACAAATATTTTGATGGGTTCTAGGCAAGATTGACTATGAATATAAATTCTGGATGATCTGCCACTTTGGCATCCTTGAGCATTTTGAGTAGGGAAGGGTGGTATAATACAGGGGTAATTGTAAATGCTTCATAATGGGTTAAAAGTTGTATAGTCATGTTCATCGGGTTCTAAGGATTAAAAAACAGGATAGTGTGTATATCTAGGACATTTACTTTTAAAAAATCAAGTCTTAAAATGGTTGTCAAGGTCATCATGGGGTAAAAAAATTTAGCATGCACAGATCTTTCAAAATGGGCTCACATTATTCATGTTGTTTGATATTAATGTCAAACTATAGGTTACCCACTGTGTTGGACATTGTGTTGCTATAAAAAGGGGGAAAATATGGAGAAGGTCCCACAGGGTCTATGGGGGGGTTAATCATTTTATTCTCTGTTAGATACCTTAGCAATGATACATGAGTACATGTGTATTTTCGTTTTCAACATTCCCATACCGAACAATTTGAAACAATTTGAAACCAAAAAATCGGATAGTTGTAAATATTTAATCCCTGATGACCTGAAAAAACATTTTTTGGTCTGTAGTGTAAACACAAAAGGTTTTGCAGGATATAGCAAAACTATACATTTTTTAAAACCTCAGGGAACAAGATAAAACACTTCTATACATATTTCAAATCACATGAAACATTTACAAATTGTACCCCCTGTTAAATTACCCCCTTCCCTATCTCCAACACCATGCTCAATGATGCCAAAATGGCCATCAATCCAGATTTGGAATCAGCAGCAGGTCTCAATGTTGCCTAGAAACCATCAAACCACAAATTTGTGTGGACGGTTGCGCCAAGTCATATGGGTCGAAGACACCGGGACTCTAAAATCAGACGTGTCAGTGGCGTAGACCTCAGGGGAGTAACAATATTTATTGTGACCCTCCCCCCCCCAACAAGTTGCTTTGTACGGCTCTCAGATCGCATTTTAGGCCCCTGTATGTGTGTGTGTGGCGGGGGGGGGAAGGTTGCATCATCCAAAATTCCACAACCGTGGGAAAAAAGTCAACTTTGATGATTTTTTCTGATAACAAGGTCAAAAATCTCAGAGAAAATCTTGACCCATTCCATTTTTGATGATGATGAGTGTTTCACAACGTCAAAAAGAACATTTTTTTTTTGGGGGGGGGGGGGGGGGTAGGTCCACTTTTCAAAATCACACGTCCCCATCTTGCATTGTATGGCCCTTCAATTCCTGGTTCAATTTTGATGGCTGTTAACCAAAAAAAAACCAAAGGATCTTGTACGTAACACTACATTTCGGGCGCGCACGACAGATCAACAGGTCAAAGGTCAAGATCTCTCATGATGTCCCCACTAATTTTCAAAATACGTTCATGTCGTGTTTTACTCTTGTAGACCACCGAAACAATTAAACTTAATATTCAATCAAAAGACTCACTGGGACAAGACTCATCCAGGGGGTACACAGACTCACCTTCAGTAACCACCCACTATGTGACCTTGGACCCCCCCTGCTATGTGCATGTACCTGACAAGGAGATCTACAAGTTTGAACTTGCAGTAGTTATACCTGTGGCAACACTTAGATGGACAACTTTAACATTATAACTGACACATGGTCATGTTCTGTTATTTACCAGGGCACCGGTTATACCGTAATGAAAATGGAAAATATCTTGCCTACGGTATTTCTCTGGCAACTGACAATATCTTATTTATTTCTTGAGAAAGAGAACAAACAAAATGCCCAGCAGTAAGTAGTTGTTTCTCCTGAAGCATCTACTCACAAAGGAGCCGCCAATCTTGTTTTCTTCTACACAATCATTTTACGCACTGTCTCTAACAAAAACAAATACACAAACAAACAAGGAAGTAAGCAACACAGCTGTGCTTTCCAGCTGGTCAAGCATTTTTTTCTGATCCCTCATTTTTCTTATTGTTTTTCTTTAATGTAGTGCAATTTATGTTGAAACCCATAAAATAAAATGTTATTTCAAATAAAGACTGTATTAAAAGTGACATTTTGTTAAACTACACTACTCCCAATTGCATCCTGTTCATACAAGAGATATGGCCTCTAGTAACAGGTCAAGATAAAGGTACTTCCCGATCAGAGTTCATGTCTGTCTCTCTTTCATAGCATTCGGTTAGACTCTCTCAGTGTAGTTTGTTGTGAAAGAATGCCACTACACCCACACAGGGAGTCTGTTACCTTCTTGGCATCTGCCAACACCCACTCCTGGGTGTGAAGATGAAAGCGATGTTAAAGCAATAACAGCACATTTTTTTAAGAGCGCCCCCAATTTTCCAAAAATGTTGAGATTTTTGCACAGTTGCATAGGTAACTGGCTAGTAAATTATACCTGTGGATGGTAAAGCTTGGAAATATCTATATATTGCAAAAGAAGGAATTTTATAATTAGGATAATTAATAACGGAGATCATGATAATAATTCAATGGCTGCTGGAAACAGCCTTCCAATATGAAATAGCTGGGAAATAGTGCCATGTGCGTGTCTACAATCTACACTCATCCATTAATTGTTCCGTTGGTTCAGAAGGTCAAGTGAGAGGTAATTTTCATGAGGTGGCACTATTTTCATAATGGACAGACAGAAATTTGGCATTTTTTAATTCAGTCTTTAAATTACAATGGGGATCCCGATTCTAATTACAAAATTGCTTTTTATGAAAAATACGTGATTTTGAGCATTGCCATTCGCACGTGTAGTTTACTACACAATTACCAACACAACTGTGCAAAAATTACAAATTTTGAAAATTGGGGGCACTCTTAAAAAATGTGCTGTTATTGCTTTTAAGTATCTTGCCAAAGGATACAATAGTGGTTCTCACTGGTTTGAACCCATAACCCTATGATTGCAAGTCTAATGCTCTAACCATTACACCACTGTGGCTTCTGACTACAGTGGAGTACTGACCAGGTGGTGGTGGTGGGGGGGGGCAGGTTGACCCTCTGGCTCAAAAAAATGGGACAATAGACCAAAATATGCATTTTTATCCCTTTTCTTCAGTGAATTTTGACCAATTTCCGCCTTGTCAAAATTAAAGTAATTGCGTCAATTTTCTTCATCAAGTTCAGACTTAATTTGAGTAAATCACCAAGAAGACAACTTAGGAATTTCGCCCCCTCTAGTAGGACGACTTAGGAATTTTGCCCCCCTCTGGTAGGACGACTTAGGAATTTTGCCCCCTCTGAATCGACTGCCTCGGTACCGTACGTCACTGTCTGACTATGATCCTTGCTTACATTCGCGCTTCTTAGCAAGTACAAGCATCGCACAACCCACACTCACTGCTACTATTATGTGTACCCCGCCTATCATCTATCCCATCGTAACAAAATGAAGAAGGTACGGATCAAGTATAAGCATGTTTGGGATCATTTAAATCAAGACATAGACTTGCTGGGATTAATTTAAATGCACTTCCATTTCTTGGTGATTCTGAATATGGGCATTAAAATGCAATAATTTGAAATATCTGAGAAAAATATTTAAAAATGAAGAAAGAATTATGGAGGGGCTATGCAGACCCTACAGGGCGGATTTATATATGATTTGCAAACCAGTCTGGGGCCATTATCAGACACTAAACACAAAACCTATGGTTATTGACAAAGAAAGGAAAACATCTCTAACCGATGAAGAGGAATTCCGACACTGCCACGAGCTTCCATCTCAATCTTAATTGGGAAAACAACTAGCTACCAATCATCTAAATACTTTGATATAGTGACTAACTAATTGGAAAGCCATTGTTAACAGAGAAAAATGTTTATGGTCAGGGAACAATGCTCAATAGCTAGAGAAACGTAATTTATTCGAATTCCTATGTGGGTTGTGAGTTTTATCATTGCAAGAGGAGGATAAAGAAAACTTGGACTGAACTCTAATGGTATAGTTGTGTGTGTTATAGCCGTGATTTCAGATTCAAGAAAAATACGGGCTATCGCTTTTTTAAAATTAAATCTAAGAGGAGATATAAGAGGAGATATAAACAATGCACATGATAGTGAATCCTAATCGTAAAAGAAAAATATAAATAATTATGGACACAATGAAATTTCAGCAAAACTTTAGGTGGAATTTTATATGGATTTTCAGAATCAGATGGGTATGGTTCTTTACAACTGTGCTGGAGTCTACTACTAATCACCACATTGTGGATGCCTCATATTGATTACATTCATAGAACATTCATATTTTGTTAACGTGGATTGGGGTTTGTGGTGTCTGAAAAGGTATTTTAGTTTAGGTGGGAAATACACTCAAATAGCAAATGGTATGAAGATCAGGCTTTTGCACTATCTGGAGTCTTAGTTTAGCAAAAGTCATTAAAAACACATAATGTTGGGCCTTTCATAAAAAGTGTGCCATAACCCTAAATTGGCGGGTACAATGTCTGGATGCTCCACTGAATTCACATGGGTCTGTACATGTCGCGCCAACATTGGGAGACCCAAGCGAGTTCATTGTCTATGATGCTGTTCCAAAACCACAGGTAGCATTGATAACAGTTGAGTTGTGTACCAGGCTCAATCGCTTAAAAAATC
>JAMKCH010013679.1:0-26322 GCA_023653785.1 Ophioderma brevispina | reverse complement strand
TAAGATTGGGTCTGAAAAAACATTCCAACTTTATGTCATTTTCTATTATTGGAAGCAAGTCAAGTCTACATGAAAGATTGTCAGCTGGGCGGGAGCGCTATTTTCGCTGTTGACAGTATGCTTACCTTTTGCAAAGTACATGTAGGCCCCGTAACATGTATATATTCAGTGTAATCACGGAAGGTAATGAAAGCCCAGTGATAAATATAACTCTTAATTTCAAGAACTATCTTCAGCACTTGCAGTGATGTATGGTGATCTGAGAGGAATTCAAAACCATCGTGTGTGTCATCGTAGTTTATATACAGACCCTTCCCCTGTTATCTCTAAAGAACCTACTAGGCCAAGAGATTATGAACATGACCTTATGACCTGACTTGACTGATAGATGACTCAATTTATTATGCCTTATTCTTTCACTATACAACATTCGATATTCCTCTATATGTAGGAACTAATATGTCAATTTCCAGTACATATGAAGTATGGGTAGATTGCTTATTATCTACCACGAAAAGTGAAACAATAATAAGTTCATCAGTGTTTATGAAGAATTTAATTGGGGGTTTCCACGACGCCAAAATGGTTCATGTCATATGCGGAAACTTTTGAAAGTTAATACATTAATCGAAGTATTGTTTTCTCAAGAAACATATTCATAGTTATTAATCCATTGGCATTAAAAAAATAATAATAAAAAAAGAAACAGTTACCCAAGACTACGCTTGTTTGAACTTATTTGAGGTATTTTTCATGCTGACTCCGAATATTCTCAAAATGTATAATTTTGGAAGTATTTGAAAAAAAAAACAGATCGCGTTTACAAGGTAGAAATTGACTCTGTATACCCATAACGTCCCTTAACTGCATTTAATTCCATTTTTGGAAATAAAAACATGGAAGGAGCAGTCCCCTACCTTGGGTTAGGGGAAATTGCTCCTAGATTTAATAAGAAAAATAACGCTACCTCCATTGTTTTGCGGCGATCGTCAGATTTTCCTCAAGGGACGTTACGGATATAGTGGAATTGAGGTATCAGATGAAATCTGCTGTTAAACGTTGGAAAAAATGTGCATGTATGTAGTGGGTCTACGGATGGGTACCAAATGATTTTGCTTGGTTTGGTTCTAGATGAAATGCAATTTCCATGCCAGCAAGTATTTGCCCTTTATATTCTAAATTTAACCAGCTAAGCAAATAAATTATGCCATAGCACATTCCATCAGAATTTCCTTTGACCACCATACAGATGGTCAATGTGAAATAATGAACCGTCACTTTAAGGGACTCCCTTTCCTACGCTTGTCTGCTTCCTATACATGTATAACCATATCCATGGTTTGCTTTCCTAAGATAGAGCCGAAGTGCGTGACGCTGTGTTGTACCTGTGGATACCTTGACGCGTGACTTGAAGCAAAGGCGATGAAAGAATAATCTGACAAAGAAGTATATAGAAGAAAGAAAGTAGTGGTAGATTAGAAGAAGGAAAAAAAGTAGCAGGAGAAGAAAAAGAAGATTAGGAAGAAGGGGGACGTTAGGTGCATGACGATGGTTTACCTGTGGACTGACGGGCGCGTGACATGAAGCAAAGGTGATGAAAGAAGAATCTGACAAAGAAGTAGAGAAGAAGAAAAGTAGTGTTAGAAAAAGAAAAACGTAGCAGGAGAAGAAAAAGAAGATTAGGAAGAAGAAGGGGACGTAGTGCATGGCGTTGTGTTTTACCTGTGGATACCTTGACGCGTGACTTGAAGCAAAGGTGGTGAAAGAAGAATCTGGAGAAGTAAATAGAAGAAGAAAAGTAGTGGTAGAAGAAGAAACTGAAGTAGTAGGAGAAGAAGACGAAGGAAAAGAAGAGGAGAAAGAAGGGGACGAAGACGAAGAAGTGCGGAAGAAAATGAAGAAGAAGAAAGAGGAGAAAAAGAAAAAAAAAAAAAAAAGGAGAAAGATAAAGATGCAGAAGACACGTACAAAAGTTTTAAAAAAATCCATAATAAGGTTCCATACGCCTTAACATTTGTTTTTCCATGATTTCTCATTTTCGATTTCAGTAATATTTTCTGGCACCTTGGTTAAGGTAATTCTTATTAGCTTTATTGTGTGCTTCACCAAATTGTCTCTTTTTCGAAAAAAAAAATAGCAATGGCGAAAGAGTTTTGATGACTGATATAGAAACACGCAGGCGCTGCCACCCTTAACAAAAATATATGGGAGGAATCTTGCCATATATGTTACACAGCCTGTCAATTGGCAGGAGACGGTATTATAACTTTATCTAATAATTCATTTTAACATCATTTGGTGATTTTTTCCTAAATTCAAGTAGCTTAAAAATAATTGTGTACACGTATCCCTGGTTTATAAGTTATTAGGGGCCCAATGATACAATTCCATTTAAATATTTAGGCCTATCCCTTTAACGGCAAATAGCTCACCTGAAGACTAACGCCTGTGCAGAGCAGAGTTGACCAAATGTAGATTTTCTTGCTGTACAAAAAACTAAGGGGAACCAACAGACATCGGAAGGCATCATTTTGTATTAAAACACATCTGTATTAAAATCTACGTACTTTGCTGCCATGATTAAGTTATGATAATCATTTTCATCGTCGGCAATATGTTTTTTTTCGCCGTTGGAAATAAAGATACAATAATCCTTGTATGATCCATACGGCAATGGCTTTTGTATCTATGGCAAGCTTATGTACAATAATCGTTGTTACAAAAATATCGATTAAAATACGCTGTCTAATGCCAAGATTACAAGATTTTCGACCGATATTAGGAGTATTAATCGAAAATCTGGCCTATCGCAAAAATCAGGTTTCTTGGCTGATTCCCTAATTTCTCGCCGAAGTCATGATTTTCAATTTCGATTTCCAAAATATCATTCGAAAAAAACAGTTTAAACGAAACCGTATATTCCAGCGTTTTATTCAATATTTTCAAAGACCAGGTTTTTTCGATTGATTGTACGTTTGGTGAGAGAGGTTTCTTAATCGATACAAATTACTGATAGTCCCATCTTTTCGACTCCATATCCAAGTTTTTCAACAGAGTTTTTCGATTTTGTACATTTGGCCAGAGAAATAGGGTTTCTCCACTGATATCCATGTTTTAACGCTGATATGTCCAATCAAGATTTTTCATTCAGTTCGATATGCAATTTTCTCAATTCGAAAACCATGATTTCTTGATTTTTTATATGAACACCACGTTTCTCGATTTATTGTTCATTTGCCACGTTGCTATAATTAAATAATGTGGAATTATATAGCTTGCACCTATAACAGTTCTTGTTGGCACAAATAAGAGTGATATTTAAGATTGAAACCAACTGTTATTACGGCTTTCCATTTGTAGTAACATAATTTTTATTTTCTATAATACCACTTGGGCTATCTCGTTATTTTTGTATGTTACACATTATATATTACTGCTATTTAGTCATCCATAAAACCACTTTGGTCCATGTTTCAATCAGCGCCGCCCGTAGTTATCACACTAATAGTGCTACTTCATGTTGTTTTTGCCAAATAAATAATCCCAGTTTATTTTTATCATACCTGTTGTGATGAGGAACCGGGACCATTGTCCCGTTAACGACTTTTACACTACACGTCTCTGAGTTCGACGTTACTAGGATCAATGTTTGTTGCACGGGTGCATAACGCGAGGCCGCAACGCACCGTTCGCGCTAATTGAGCGTACGGCGGATTGGAGCCACTATATTCTAGCCAATGTAGTATGTATCCCTTTGCGTTTGATATAGTTGTTTTTGCAAGCTAACCATTGGGTCTTAATACGGTGTTGTCATGGACCCATATATACAAACTTTCTACAAAAAATAATTAGACCTGGTATATGGGCGGGGATTACTAGAAAAGGCTCATAAAGGTGGGGGGGGGGGGGGGGGGAATAGGTGTGTAAAGAAGTGGTGCAGCGTTACAGGTCGGGTCGGCATGCTGAATTATCGACAACTATTTTGTTTCTACAAGTTGCATTTTTTAATGTTACGTTTAAGGTTGCCTTTTCATAGATACTCGCATGAGAGTCTCTAAAGTAGTAAAATATGCGGAAGTATCTTCTGAAATATTATATGCCAAAATTACTCGGAGGGAATATAAATAGAGCACGAAAACTGTTTTTTATAATTTGAAACACCAAGGTCCCCAAGTTCTCAGAGCGATTTAGAACAGTAAGAAGTCCGTCACTATTTCAAACATCGTGATGCAACAGACATAAGATAATGTGCATGATATTTTGTAAAAATATAAATTCCATTTCGCGCTTTCTTTTGCAATCAAAGCTCACATTCGATTTCATTTTTTTTCTCATTCACAAAATAAATACATGACTTAGGCTTTTCGTTTGATAATTGCGTTGCCGATTTTATGTATGTAACATTTTATTTATAGTAATCAATGTTCATTTGTGACATTGACCAAATCGAATATTCGTTTTCATTTATAGTCATTTAAATTTACGAATGCGACAATCAACAAAATGTGAACCAATGATAACCGCCTTGAACGGTGCTCATGTGTGTGTGTTTGTGCGTGTTCCCTTTATGTTGCGTGGGTTGGTGTTACGGATACACAATGTCTTGTGGCGACGTTTTCAAGCCTTCTGGAGGACTTTTTAGGTTTTTTAAAAAACTCCCCACAAGGTAATTAATATGTAAAAGTCTTAAATACAGCCGTACCCCAAAAAAGTTTTGGTTAAGGAACAGTGTCTAAGAAATTGGATCAAAAACACTAATTAGCCAAAAACAAATCAAACGGAGAAAAAAACTCACAGGGATTAAGTAATATGTATGTCTTAGAAACAGCCCGTCACCCTATTTACTTAACGGAATAACACCTGAAATAGGCAATAGGCCAGCTCACACAACATACAGTTTAAGACTAGACAGTTGTCTAAGACAACTGGTTCAAGATAACACTAATAAGCAAAAAAAAAAAACAAAACACCAAAACAACAAAAAACCACATAATAAGCAAAAAAAAAAAATAAAAAAAAAACAAGGTTTGCAGTGTATTCCGTTAAAGACAGCACGTCACCCAAAATACAGTTTAAGACAGTTGTCTAATACAATGCATGGCTCAAAATAACAACTATAAGAAAAAAAAACATTAAGGAAACAACACATACTATTGCAGTGTACTTCATATATAAATCATATTGCAGTTTATTCCGTTAAATACAGACCGTCATCCAAATACAATTAAGGACAATGTTAAGGAAACTGGCTCAATAACACTAATAAACAAAAAAAATCATATTGCAGTTATTAATATAAACAAAATCACATTGCAGTTTTAGTCATATAACACTATTCCAAATGAGTTTATTCATATAAAAAATCATCCATATTGCAGTTTATTCATATAAAAATCAATATTGCAGTTTATTCGTTTAAAGTCAGCCCGTCACCCAAATACAATTTATTTGAAGTAAAATTCCAAAAAGCCCACCCCCCACACCAGTCCTAAAAAAGTGCTAAAAAGGCCAAGAAAGATTGCAAGAGTATGGAGCCAAAATTAGGGTTAAACGTTTGTTTGCATTTTGTAGAAAAAAAAGGTGGGATTTGAAATGTATATTCAGTCCCAGAAAAAGGTACAAGTTAGGTAAAAAGTTCACTTTTGGCAAAGGGGGTAGGGGGCGTGAGTGGACCACCTCCCCCCCGAAAAATATTTGGCCATATTACTTATTTCTATGAATTACTTATATGCAATTTTTTTATACCAAAAACTCGGTCATTGATGGGGTACATCCACACGAATCACCATAAAAGGTTAAAAAGTAACAAATCGGTCTGTACCGATTCAAAATGGCGTCCACCAATCACAACCGATTTTTGCAACGCGCACCCAATTTCCCGCCAAAAAATGAAAACAAAAAAAAACTTACCGAGTGACTTTTACCAAAAATTTGGCTCATGAATATGAGAAAAGTAGTACCTTCACATTGCTGAAAAAAAATGTTAAAAGTTAATCCAGTACGATTTCAATTAACGCATAATAGTTTTGCACTTCGTAGTTCATAGGGACCACCCTAATATAATCACTTTCCCTAATATTGGCTATTTGATGAAATCACCACTGTTAGAAGGCTTACAAAGACATATGTCAAAAATAAAGACTGAAACTGAAAAAAAATATTGTTTCAGTAATGGGAAACCTAGGGGCAAAAAATTGATTTAATTTGCGTCAAATGTGCAAAACCGACCACTAATTCTTTTTGCATTTTCTAAGGCATTGATTCACCTAGACTTGTGCTGATTGCTATAATTGGTGAAGAATGAACTATAATTACCAAATAGCACAAACCGTAAATGTCTCATGCAATGTCCCTATATTTTTAGGGTGAATTGTACCTTGTAAGAAACCGCTAAATGATGTGTGTCAAAGATTCATTGCCACAAATGGCATACTATACTTTGCAGGAATTTTTTGGGATTAAATTACTACTTCGTTAATGTTACTAGGTGTATATGCATTAGGAAAATCAGAATCAAATTAACTCTAACTAAAATATAAACCAAAAATATATTGCACGAAAAAACAAAACAAAATGGGCACCAAGGGATGACTTGGCCATTTGGTCTGAATCCACACCTTGGTCTAATGGCCATTTGGCTAACTCCAATGGGTCTAATACCAGTTAGTCTAAAAACCATTTAGGCTAATAACCATTTAGTCTATAGCCATGTAGTATCATATTATGTGGTCTAAATATCATATGTATTAATATCCATATCGTCTATATAACCGAATTGGTCTATTGCCAATTGGTCTAATAACCTCGGTCTAATATTCCATTTTGTCTAATACCCTGGTCTAATTCCAAATTGGTCTAATATCCAATGTGGTTTAATATCCATTGGTCTAATATCCATTTGGTTCTAATATCCATTTGGTCTAATATCCCTTTGGTCTAATATCCATTTGGTCTAATGTCCAACTGGTTTAAATCTATTTGTCTAATACCCATTGAACCAGATTGGCATTTAGACCAAATGGATATTATTAGACAAAATTGGTATTAGACCCAATGGGTATTTAAGACACAAATGGGTCTTAGACCACATGGGTATTAGGACCAGAGGAATATTAGACCAGATGGAATATTACTGAGACCAAAATGGATATTAGGACCAATTATGTAATAGATACCAAAGGGGATTAGACCAAATTGAATATTAGACCAGAGGGGTATTAGACCAATTTGGATTAGACCAAAATCGGGTCCTATAGACGATATGGATTATTAGACGATATGAGATTTAGACCACATGAATATGAGACTTCCATGGCGATTTAGACTAAATGTTATTAGACTAAATGGACGGTATTAGACCAATTGAGTTATCCAAAATGGCCATTAGAGCAAGTTAGGATTAGACCAAATGGCAAGTCATCGATTCGTTAGTGCCCGAGGGGGTGGGTCCATGGGGCCTCCACTAATTAACCTCATTAAAGACGACTCAGAGATTTCGACATATATTTTTTCTGAGTATTAGTTGGAAATGGCCAGCTAGATGTACAATAATCCAGAGTAATGCCGAATCATTCCAAATTTTGAGATGAATTCAAATTTTTCGTTTATAACAGTAAAAAATGTTCGTATAGTATAGGAGTGCCATATACTGGCGTAGATCTCTTACAAACATTCCGGATCCGGAAATTTATAACAAAGATGTGATTTTTATGAAGGACTTCTATTGAGCTTGATATTGTTACACAGTGAGTAGTATATGGACAAGCATTAGGTACATGCAAAAAACCACGATGTGTTTGAAAAATGGGCGCCCTCCTCAGGAAATAATAGAGTCAGGTTTTAACGGCTTGGCCGATTTTTATTTTTTCCTTGTTTCATAATGGACCAAAAAAAAATATCAATTACAATAAAAAAATCGATGAAAAAAAATCCGTGCGTAGGACTAAGCGGCCAGCGCGAAAACAATTTTTGGGGGCCCATAGGAACACTACCTCTTGGCACGTAAGTTGTTAACAATAACTGCTAAACCGAAGTATAACTATATACCAACCTTACACACTATCCCAAACTCTAACCCTCAAACTGAACCCATACTCCAAACCGCTACCCTAATTTAGTATTAAATGACCATTCGGGAACAAAGATTACTTTTGTTTGGAATACGCCGGACCATTTTGTAATAACGGCCCTTTGGTTGTTTAGTAAGGGTGCGTTTATTTAAATTAAAACACACGGTAGTGTGTCCACAAATAAAAAAAAATAAGGACACACGGTAGTGTGTCCACCAAGTTTTAAAAAATCAAAACACCCAACAAATAAGAAATAGGCAAAAAAAAAAAAAAAGCATTAGAAAGTCCATGATACAAGTGACCACACACCGTAGTATATAAAAATTACCCCTGCCCGACACAAGACAGAAAATGGTATTCAGCACAATGCATGCTATGATTTCAGATTTGAAAAGCCGGTTGCCAAAACAATTTATGTGTACTTTATCATTCCACATGAACTACCCATGGACAAGTCTGACAGTTGTGCTCAATATGTATTTTTTATGTTATTTACAAAGTATATTGAATTTATATAAAATCTCAATTTTGATAGATATTCGATTGTCCACAAAAATAATAGTTGGGGATCTAGGGTAACAACCCCCGTGAACCCCGCACAGAACTTACCCACACCAACTTTTTATGCGCATTTTCGTGTCCTAAAAACTTTGGGATGTTACAGTGAAACATCCGATGCTCGGGATATCCAAGGATGGCCCCAAAATTTGTCAAAAGTGAAAAAAAACGTCTTTATAATAAAAGCAAGTACCACACTGGCCAAAAGTATTGCAACTTGACAGAAAACGAAAGTCATAATCACCAATTGATTTCAAAGTATACATGGATTTCTTGACCACACAATAGTATTAAATCCCAAAGTGTGGTTTCCATACAGATGCTATTCCCCAGAATCCAAGAATGGTGAAAAAAAGTTAATTTGATAGTCATGTTCCCTAATTGGCAGAGTAAAGGACAGCGAACGATCCAACTTGCCGATTCTCTCCAGAAGAATACAGACACGAACAAAAGAATTGACTTCAAAACAGCCGATTAATGATTGTACGGGTCATTAGTGTTACTTAAATGTTTACTGGGCGAGGAGAAAATAATAGTGGTTATGTGAACAGGAAAAGAGGATAAAAGTCAATGGAAAATGCAGTGGTTGGTATTCGAAAAAATTCGAGAAATTCGGAGACACACGAAAGGCAATTCGAATGATTAAATCACGTGGTTACGTAAATCAAGTCTATTACGCGTTAACATTACATGACAAAACTTAAGCACAAATGTAACGGTGGGACTAAAAAGTTTATGTTCAATTTAAACAGTGACTCGTTCTGCCATTAATTAAACTTCCCGAGTCCAAACTGTGGAGAACATGATCCCTCCTTTATTGACCTTATCTCATTTTCGGTACATACAACCACACCGATTTTCGCCCTAAACATTTTTTAGAGTAGACCATGAAAACCTGTAAAGGTCAATTACCGACTATTTTTGAGGCCTTTTTGACGTTCCTGTGCGTATTTCATTATGGAGCACAATCGGCAAGAATTTTAGGCATTTCCTTTAACCCGCCATATTTAGGAATCATGACAATCAAAATTGAAACATTTTCGCACTACTTAATCTTGAAAGCAGGCATTGTTTGAAAAGCACCAAACTTGGAACAAGGAAATATAATGTGTAGTCAGAAAACCTGGTTACAATGTTTAAACAATTTTGGAAATAAATTGCTTTGCTTCATGTTCAATATTTTGGCTCAGTGTGTGTACTCCAAAAAAGAACAAATAATATGGTTACGTTTGATGGGTTTTTTAACCCTCCCAAATTCATTTTTGGTATGGTTTTTGATCAATGCTCCAAAAGTGTTTTGGACCCTAAGAGACCACCGATAAAAAAGTTGGTGTGGGTTAAGTTCTGTGGGGTGGGGGGGGGGGGGAGGTGAGGGTAGGGGGGTGTACCAGACATACCCAATATAAAGGAAATCTACCAAAAAGAAAACGTCGGCCAAACGTAAAAAACCACCAAGTTTTAAAAAGAGTACGAGCCATAGAAGTTAATAAATTTAAAGAGAGCACCAAGTATACTCAAGATCGTCTTGATCTTGGCCCATTTTTTCTGCAATTCAAAAGAAAATGTCCGTTTTCCCCCATCACCGCCATACAGCCCGAAATTAAATTTATATAGTTTCAATGCCCGAGGTGCTATGCAATAATGCCGAGTTTAAAACAACCCCTCTTCATGTGAGGCAACCGGAGCAGCGAGACCTTCCTAGTCCTTAGTACTCTTCTTTCTGCCGTGTCTCTCACAGAAAGCTGGTACAAAACTACCCAGAACATCACGTGAGTTGCGCTATCAAGAACCAATAACCAACATACCTTCTAGACGTCGACTGCAGATCCGTCGGACACATTTTCATTGGGAAGATTTGCGCCACGTGGGTGATTTTACAACGAAGTTGGGCGTCGTATTGAAAGACATCTCACAACAACACATCAAGCAAGAAAACAAACCACTAACAATATCACGTATATCAATATCATATCAAAGCATTCAAGATCAAACAACGCCCTTTTCACAAGAAATAGGAACTTTGTCAAACTAATACTGCCAATATAACCTTAAACAATAACAAATGCAGTTGGATTTATTTAAATCCACAATTTGGTCTGATGATGACATGGTCCTTCCAATGTAAAGATCACGAACGTCTCAACAAAGAAATTCGGAATGGAGAAATGGGACCAAGTTTGCCAATAGGGCAGACGCACTTAGTATCCTTTGGGCTCTCTTTACATTTATTGACTTTAATCTGGCTTCGTACTATTTTTTTAAAACTTGGTGTCTTTTACGTTGCCGACTTTTTTTGGTAGAATTAGGTACGCCCTTGCCGCCATATACGGCAAACGGAGTCTGTTTCTTCATGTAAGCCCGTGATATACTCCAGTCGCAGCGAGCGATTTCTGCGCGTGAGCATGCGTAACACTTGATCTTGGGTCGAATCCGGTATTGCGCACGCCAATCGCTCCCTGTGACCTGAATTATATCTTGGGCTTAAGAGTTTCGACGAATCCATTCATTCTGAGATGTATCCTTCATCCACGAAAAAATAAATACAAATTTGTGTGCTTGCTGTGAGGCCATATTTGTTACTGCTCGCTTGCCCTATTAAGTTTTCAAGATCGACGCATTTCATTCCACCCTATTTTATGAAATTTCTCTATTTAAAAAAATGTTGTTCCCATTCTTGTTGATGAATACTTAATGTTCCTCTTTACAACAAAAAAATTTACATTTTTCGATCTCCCCCTCAAATCCGACCACCCCGTGTGTAGAAGTAATTATTATAGTCCGCCGTATTATAATCCGCGTAACTCATAGTACGTTACAATACGGCACTTCATTCCTTGACTCTCAGCACACAGTAGTTTTACGCTTTAATTCGTTGCCGTCTATGGAGACCGGCGGCGGAGCTATGCTTACTTTACAACGGCATAAATAATACAACCCCCTTTGTCCCTATAATAAGCTGCACCTTTTCCTTAAGGTGGTAGCGAGCACAATTTCCCAGGTGGTCCCTAAACGAAAGCCTGTCTTTCTTTATATCTGTTGGTAACAAATATATAGATATGTTTGGAATTTCCACTTAAATTTTAAGGTTTTTTTTTTAAATTGTGATAATAATTGATTTATATCATTGTTGTTTTAACAATTAGAATTTTATATAGGTTGTAAGTTGTCGTATTGATATTTTGTAATAATTGCTCCTTTTTATGTGAAGCGCCTAGGAGGGCCTCTGCATTAGGGGCGCATTCAAGATTGTTATTATTTGATATATTAGTATGATGAGTGTGAGATACATAAACTCTATAATTTTCACTTTTCTACTATAGCAGAAGGGACACTATGTGTTGGCAGTTGGATCAGCGCTCGCCCCTTAAGTATAAGTCGAGCCCCCCGCTCCTAATGTGTTTGTGCACTTGGGCAGGCACTTTAACCTCGCTTGCCTCTCTCCCACCCAGGGGCCCGTTCCCCAAACTAATTCTACTGCTACGTTTATACTAACTCATGCGTATGTCCTACATAACGACCTTTTCATACCATTTACACAGTTCTTTGGATAAATTGGGCCACTCAGGCTGACATAGTAAACACGTGAGTTTACGCATGAGTTTTGGGGAACAGCCCCGGAGTATAAAATGGGTACCGCGTGTGAAAGTAATTATAGTTCGCCGATGAGCCACATTCCGGGCTCCATAGACGACACCGGAATAAAGCGTGAAACTATGTTGCTGTGAATGAGTCAACTGAATGAGTTCCCTATTCTTTACGTTTTAGCCCCCGGACTATGAAGTATTGGCGGACTATATGACCTCTACATCGACCCGGCATATGCTGCGAATTCAAAACAGACTCGTTGTGGGGAGGAGTGGCGACCCCCAGCAACGTGGGGGGGTAGGACATGATCTGCTCTATTTGGGATTTGTTATTTTCCAACGGTAATTTGTGTAACTGCTGCATGCATTTACTATTGAATATAAAATCAGCCTATTAACCTTCGTTCAAAGATCTTAGTAACATATAAGGATATTTAAAAGAAAAAAATATTTACGTCCAACTCCGTCGTAGGGTTAGTGGATTACCCTCGCTGCCAAACAGTGCAATTCCCAATAACGGTCATTTAGATTTAATATTCGTGACCAGCTACAGCCCTCAAACATAAGTCTGTTGAATAAGACTAGCACTCCGCAGAGAGATGGGCACTTTCGCCTGCGGGCGACCCTCGGCATTTTATAGATGCAATACTAATTCAGACTCTAAGCAATTTATATGCTTTTGTACACTTTTATATATCTCAATCAAATACTAAGTTAAGAATTCTATTGAGTTTCTAATTTATGTGACTACACTTATACGTTCAATACATGTATACCCGAAAATCCTTGGGCCGCAAACGGTGGCGCTCGGGAGCCTCTGTTGCCTTTTCTCGCAATGCATTATGAAGGTGTTCTGATCATTGAGAATAACCTCTAAACTACCCAAAATACTCTCAAAGTAGGCATTTTTCCCACTCTAAATGGCGGTTTGCGCACAGCAGTAATTGCTATATTACCCGGTCTCTACTAGTACTTTAATAAGCGTAACTACAAAAAAGTTCTTGTAACAAATAAGTGCTATACTTTTTGTTCAACTAAAAATAAAAAAATGGTGGTCTGAGCAGATTGTTTGGACTAAAATTATTAAATAGAAGAAAAAGGGGAGTTGATTCTTTAGCGCCAACGGTTTTGCAAAGAAAGAATAAATTGTTTGATAAACACTAAAAATAAATCCAACGAATTTCGTTAAGATTGGCCTACTGTTTTAACCATGGGCGTACTCTTAATTTGGATTCGTGGCTGCAAAAAGTTTGGCTGCTGTCAGACGATGGCCGGGCAAGAAATTCCAAAAACACGTAACAAGTAAATCCGAAAACAGAGGACAAAAAATCTTATTTTGGATGCTATAAGGCAATATTTCGTACTCCAAACCAACGAAAGGATTATTTCTGATTTTTGATGCATGAATAGAGTCCCGAGAACGAGGTCGAAATATAGGTGGATAGTAACACTCATGACAGACCCCACCAAAGGGTGTTTGGGTTTGTGTATCTCCTTGCTACAATCTATTTTGGCGATGTGACGAAAACACTGACGACTATATTGTCAGGTACATGGGTCCCTTTCAACAATTCCCTATCAAATGATGGCAGTATTCATAAATACTAGTTAATATACCATGAGCATGCTACATGCACGAAGCAGACGGGTACAGGTTTAACACCGAATTTCCCGCACCCCCCTAGAAATCAATGGGAATGAGAATAGTCTTGTCAGATTTAAATTTTCTTTCAGATCACACCGATATTCAGCTTTAAAGTGCACGAATTTAAAGTGCAAGAAATACTAATTGGAATGAAGAGAATATAATGACTACATTATTTTGGAGCAGATTATAAATTAAAATTGAAAAAATGTTTTTTTTTCCGTTCCGGGCGGGCTTTTGAATAAGTCAAACAAATCTTTTTAAACCAATTTTCAAACTCTTTGTTCTTTCGTAAGAGCAACGATAATCAGAAGTTAATGGAGACCAGACATTCCGTATACTTTTTTACAATACACACACCAAAAAAAATCATTTTCTTGGCAAGGCTTACACTATACACAATCCGATTTTACACATTTCCAACCTCAATGCAGCCATAGCTGGGGTGCATCCTGCGTGAATTCACCACAAATGTGCAGATTAAGTGTAGCTTTTTGAAATTATAACTAATCAAGCGTGGTACAGAAGTACAAAGATTTGGGTAGTAGGTTTTGGGTTGGAGCCCCACCCCCCCCAGTAAGTAATGGCGGATCAATTCTGGACCCATCATCAATCAATCAAAACAATCATCAAAATTATATTGAACCTTCAACATCACGAGCAGGCAGTGTTATACAATATCAATAAAGCAAACCAAAGCCAGATTAAAAAGGATAAATAAAGTTTAAAAAACAAAAAAACACGCGTTTTTAACCTAATTTTAAAAAAAAAAAACAAGCCAAATTTTAGCAAGCGCAAAGGCATAATGTAAATGAAAGTGAAGCGAGAATCTGAAAGACGAGGTCCTCTAACACGCAGGGCGTGAAGGCGCCGAGACCTCTTCTTAAGTTCTACAATTCTAATATATACAAAAAATAGATAACCACAAGATTTATATTACATACGGGACAAGACAACGAAGACAGAACAAAAAATTCATGTCCAAATAAGGAGGAACAAAAGGCGGAAGGAAGAAAGAAAGGAAGGAAGGCAAGAAGGTGGAAAGCAAGCAAAGAACAGAGGAAAGACAGAGAGGAGGAATAAGGTAAGGAAGGATAACAGTGGGAGGAAAGGAGGATGGGAGGAAAGAAAGAGGGAAGGAAAAAAGGAGGAAGCCGAATACAAGGAATAGGGCGAACGAAAGGACTGGAAGGAGAGAAAGTGATGCTAACAGATGAAGGAAAGGAATTTATGAAGCAACCAAGAACAACAGATATAAAAGAGGAAAAAAACAAAAAAAATTCAAGAAAAAAAGGTGGAGTTATGGAGCTTTCAGCAGAATTGTAAGTACTGATGATACCATTTTCATTCTCGATTTGAAGAAGAGAGAGATGAGAGGAGATTTAGAATCCTCGGGAAGAAGATTCCAGAGTAAGGGTCCTTGGGATCTAGAAAGTGTTGGCAAGGACAGAATTCGTTGCAGTGAGGAAGGATAACATCCCATATCTAGTGTCTAATGATGAGAATGGGAAATACTATGTTACAAGGCTTCATGCAGAAGATCGTCAGGGAGAAGCCCATGATGGAACCTTGATACATGAAAGTTTCCAACTGAAGCTTGTAAATAGCGTGTAGTTTCAGAGTGACAAGGAAACGAACAAAGGATTCTGTGTGATCAACGCCACAGAGAATTTGTCAGGTCCGTAGAATTCTCTTGTGAAGGAGGAATAAAGAATTAAGATTAGTGTTGTTAGGATCACACCAAATCATAGCAGCATAAGACAAATAAGGAAGGACGAGAGAAGTATAGTGTTCTGAGTGTGAATATTGAGGAGAAGAAATGGCGGACTTTGCACGGGAATAATGCCATTTGTATTGGAGGACAATTTTAGAGACATGCAGAGTGTGCGAACGCCAAAAAATTATTGTCAATAATAGACCTAGGAATTTAGTTGTCTCAACATGCTGGATAGATGTATTATTATCAAATTTTAATATCGATGTTTAATATTAGGTTTATTGCTATGTTATTTTTAACAATATCATGTAATTGGTTCTTTTTAATAATTCAGAGGACAATTTTTTAATTTTAAACCAATTGGAAATTGTGTTAAGTTCATCATTAATTATAGATTATAACCGTTTTTTAGGGGTCATGTGTGAAAAGAGAATATTAGTATTCATCAGCAAATAAAATTAAAGTTGGAATTTTGAGCAGAGTGGAAGGTAATTAATGTATAATTAAAAAGGCAATCGGTCCTGGATCGATCCATGAGGAACTCCACACCGTAATGGGAACGAACTTGACAAGGGTTGTTTGAAGATGACACTTGATCTACCAGAAAAAAGATAACTTCTGATTCCATTTGTTAGCAGCCTTGAGACCATAGTTGTTAAGTGTATGCAAAAGAATGTTATGATTTTATGGTATCAAAGGCTTACTTAAATCAAGAAAGTTACCAACCGTGTGTTCAGTTTACTTGTCTAAGTTATCAGTTATTAAAACAAGAAAGTTAGAGAATTGCCATATACGTGGATCGTTTAGGCCTAAAACCAAATTGCTTGGAGTTAGAATGTTGTGTATCAATAAAATTAAAAATTCGAGCATAGACAATTTTTTCAAGTAGCTTGGACATAGTGGTAGATATGAATAGAGATAGGACTGTTGTAGCTGTAGTTGGTGAAGTCGTTGCTTATCTCCAGCTTTAAAAAATGGGGGTAACATTAGCTACTTTAAGTAGAGATGGAACAGTACACGTTGAAAGCCGAAAGATTAAATATATGGGCAATGACTTGACTAATTAGGCTTTGATGATTGTTTAAGTAAATCGTTGCTGATGTATCAGACCCACTGCTGTGTAACTGTTCTTCAAACTTAGTGTTAGCTCGATTATTCTTCTAGTGGTGGTTGGGGTAAGGAATAAACTATGGGATGATCTTCCCTGATGGATAAAGGAGGCTTGAAATCTTTAGATGGTTCGGATATTTTTTCCGCAAGGACATTACCGATATTAGCAAAAAAATTATTGTAGTTCTCGGCTATTTCCTCGTCATTGACGATCTGGGGGCCATCCTTATTGAGGAAAAAATCTGGAAGCTTGGTTTTCCTATTGCGACCCTAACAATTGGTTTAGTTTATGCCACATTTGTTTAGCGTGTTTTTAATTTTTCCTGTTTTGTGATTTTGTGACTTTTTACTCACCGAAAAAGAGAATTAAGATGTGATTACGGCAAGAGTATATTTAATTTTGTTTGCGAATCGAAAGTCGGTTTGAGAGATAGAATTGATTGGAAAGGTGATCTTTAGTTTGAAGTGATTTAATTAGACCTTGGTAACCCAGGGCTTTTTAGGTGCATTACGTTTTTAGAAATTAGTTAGTTTAATTGGACAGTGATCCACGAGCTCTGTAACTTTGAGATGAAAGAATATAGGCAATATCCGGGCGGTCGATGATTTATAATATGTGGCCAACTATTAGAGAAAGTGCATTAGTTAAGCCTTTGATATTATTGGATTTTAAATTGACGCGACTTTACGGTGGGTATGTGATGTTGTGAAGTGGTGGTAGTGTTTATAGGCCTAAGGTTGTGAGTGAGGAACATACCAGGGGAAATGTCGGATTAAATCATAACAATGACACCGGAGTTGATACGTGAAACGAATCCTTGGTAGAAAGCATGTTCCATAAGGGAGGACACTGTGTGGCATGAATGTTGTCTAATTCGGGGGTGGGGCGATCGATGCGGGGATATATAAAATCATGGAATAAAAGATATTGATGAAATCTCTGACTTTGGAATCGGTTTGGGAGATAGAGATTTAATTGAGTCACACCCATAATATAGCAAGAAGGTTATGTTCGGAAAGATATTATGATGTTAAGAGTGTTACCTAGCTTGTAGTAAAAAAGCATTATGGATAACATATATCAGGGTTATAAACAATGCCAATTAGAGTTTTGATGGAATTAAGAGGGGAGACTTCGATATAAAAAAAGAGAATCGCAGTCAGTACAGTTAACGGTTAGGTCGGGCTGCAGCGATTAATTTTAACTCAGGATTAAGGAAAAGAGGAACACCCCCCGACGACCTTGACGAATACAATTCTCAACTGAATAATCTGCAATGTCAACTAAAAATGCGGTCGCTTTCTTGTCTACAGTAAAACCAAAGTCTAGGAGAAACCATAGATTATCAAATGGGTTGTTGTAGGAGGCCAAAGAAGGTTCACAACATCATGGAGTGTTTATTGAGGGGGACTGCTGGTTCAATGAAGAGAGATACAATTACACATTGTTAATATTAGGATGATGGGTGTAGATGGTGTTGTTGGAGTAATAGCGACAGGAGATGTCATTTGTACTAGTGACGTCAGTGGTGGCAGAGGATCAGCAGACGGGAAAAAGGAGCTGTTGTCAAAAGGAAAAGGCTTGAAGGTTGGGAAAGACCTAGGCAAGGACGTCAGACTGACGAACACTAAGACTAAGGATACAAATACAACAAATGCAATATACAAATACAAAATACCTAAGTATTAAATATATCAAACACAAATTTTATAAGGAAAAACTGTACGCATAAAGTCAGGAAACTATGATACTTATTGGAAAAAATACCAAAACCAAAGTGTGGAAATTATTAACAACCAAACAATACACCAGGTATTTAGAAATATTATACAACTTTACCAATTAACTACTGGTACAAAGTAACAATGCATGCGTTGTATAATATAGAACATTTAATAAGATGCATTAAATTCAAAAAAAAAAAGATTAATATACCTGATGGTAGTATTGTTTAAGGTGGGAAAGAGTGTGGTGTGTGTATGTGTGTGCATGTGGGGTTTGTTTTTGTGAGTAGAATAAGATAAGACATAGTGGCACCCTTTAGTGCAAACAAAATAATTTAAACTACAATATAGAAGATCTATAGCATTCTCTGTTTGTGAAAGAATATCATTTGTAGTAATGGGTGTGAATGTGTGGTAGAGTTACTGTGGTTGTGTATGAATGTTGTTGGTGTTGGTGGTGGTTGGGTTGAATGTGTTTGTGTGTGTGTGATGTGTGGATGTATGTGAGTGTGTATGGACGTATTGGGAAGTTGGAGCAAACTTATGCCATACAGTATTAAATAATTATGGAGTGGTAGGTGAGCATTACTTAAGAGCCTATATGAGTTATAGTACTGTTATTGAGGACAAAAAAGGTGTTACAGTGGAAAATTGCAACAACGTAAAAAGAAAGTAACAAGTACAATATTGCCATGTACAATAAAAGGTCATATATAATATAGAAAACATTATAATAAAAAAAATACGTATAATACCACCAGCTGTTAAGTATTCGGAAATGTGAGTGAGTTTTATGTGTGTGTGTGTGTGGTTGCATATGTAGTTGTAGAACGTGTGTGTGTGTGTGTGTTTGTAGGATATTGTAATTACACATTTGAGCAAGTGAAACCCAAATTAGATCGACTTACTGAAATCTTACAATCAGTAGTAGGATTATATTCCAAAGCATAAAAATAGTATTTATCAATACTAATAACGTACAAAATAACATACATGTAAGGCAGCAGATAGAAAAAAAATACAGCGCATTTTGGTCATAGGAACAAAACAATGCAATCCTCGGGAAATGACAAAAAATAATGCAATCTTAGGGGAGAGATAACAAAGTACATACAGGTCTAAGTGACAATAAATTAATATACGACAATTGTGTATATCTGAAGAATTCATCAAGTTCAAGTTCTACACATAGGTAGATAAATGACAAAATATACATATAAAATTAAAAAAATTTCATAAGAATATGACATAACGAACATTAACCGCTGGAATATATATAGAGAGCTAGAAAAAGATTAAATGAAAGGAGTAGGTGATTGTTGATGAGCAGGGAAGAGGGAAACACGTGACATGTGAAACCTGACTGCCAAAATACCACTATTAATATACCTGCAAACATTTTGATAGATTAATATGCTGTTAAATAGGATAGGGGTACAATTACTACAGATTTCTAATAATGAAAATACAGAGGAATATATAAATAGCTAGGAAAAAATTAAAGAATATAAAAATGGCAAGGAGAAAGGAAAAACAAAGAACATGGGCACATCGACTGCCAAAATACAAATATTTAATTATACCATGCAACAAAATTTTGATAGCGTAATATGGCTGTTTAATTAATAGGCAATATGAGGTACAAATCTACAGATATTATAATAATGAAAAATACAGAGGAATATATAAATAGCTAGAAAAAAGATTAAAGGAAAAGAATGATGAGCAAGGAAGAAGAACGGGGAAAAGAACACAGGGGCATGTGAACATGACTGCAAAAAATACCATATTAAATTTACCATAGCATTTTGATGGCAAAATATGACCAAATATACTATGAAATGAGAATTTTATCAGATATGGAGAATGATGGACATGCAGAGGAAGACAGATAGATAGCAGAGAAAGTTTAAAGGAAGGTTAGTGATGAGCAGGAAGAAGGAGGAAACAAGTAAACATGTGAACTGACCATCATTTTGCTGGTTCGGAATTTGTCTATAGCAACGAGGAATGTTAGTATGGGCTTACAACATCATACGTAAAGGACGCGGGCTGTGTGTGTGTGGGGGGGGGGGCCCTATAATTAGAATTGAAATGCACATTTTGTTACTTTGGCAGATGATTGATAAATCCATAAGGTAAATTTGCTCAGTATAATAATTTACAGAAAATAAATGTCATCTAAGGATGAGCTTTAACATTTACACAAACAGGATGGGGAGGATGATTCAATTAAAGTTGCCAGTGAGGACATTGGGATCCGCAAACGATATCGAATAGGGCGCAAATGAGGTCTTAGGTGCACTGCATATGGACGAAGTATACCGTGTTTTGTTGTGATGAAATCACCTTGGTGGATTTTTGGAAGACCATAGAGATTGGCGGCTTTTATGTCAAAGATTTTCATTAAGTTTTGTTGGCTGTAGGTATCAGTAAGTTTTTTTTTCTATTTCATATTTTGTTCATGAGGTTGTTTGGTAATATTCGAATAAGGAAGTGTTATGTTGAGGAATCGGTAACGTGATCGGGCACAGTGGCCATTTTGTGACCCACTGACACACATGACCTGATGAATTCTACGGAATAAAGTGCAACTTTATTCCGTAGTCTGCTGAATTCATCAGGGCAAATGGTGTCAGTGAGGTCACCCCCCCAAAATGCACCAACCACACGTGATCAATCATTTAGGGATTAATTAAATATTCTGCACCACAGGCGTCTCATATTCGACGAAACAAAACAGTCTCAGTGCACCATTGGATTACACTTATTATTCCTAGAGTATAAAATGTGTGCTAAGGAATTAAACGTGTCATCCAATGGGTGCACTGAGCCTGTTTTCGTTTCGTTTCGTCGAATATAATAAGCCACCACCACATCCTCGACATGCAGTTTATTCTGGTTTGGGCTGCCAAATTCACCGGTTGGTGGCAAAATACCTCCTTGTTCCGCTTGTTGGGGTGTTTCCATAAGTGACAATCCTTCGTTCTGACACACTTTGAATTCAGAAACCGTGTTAAACGGAATAAACCACAATAACCGGGGTTTATTCCGTTAAGGTTCCGAATTCATAAGGGTGTCAGAAAGAAGGTGTCACCTTATGGAACACCCCTCTTGTTTGATGATGATGCATTATCATCAGCAAGGGATGACGTCAATGACATTATGTCTATTTTCATGAAAACGGTGCGTTTCCGATATTTTTGTCTTTTGGTTAATAAGAATTTTCAAAAAGCTTTATTGGAACAAAACGCTAATAGTTTGATAGGCGCCGTTCAGCTGTATTTGGGCATATATAGTTTGCCATGCTTTCTTTCTTTTTTTTTCTTTCTATGAGATATGTTGCCTTCCGGCAAACATCGAAAAATAGGAGTAAATTGATGTCCGAAACACACATCAAATTAGTTAAAAAAAAAAAAAAAAAAAAAAAAACATACTTAGCATCTTGAATTCTTCCGAATATCACTGTTTCTTGTTGCCAACATGTGTAAAATAATGAAGGATGTTTTTCCTTGTATTCTCAATTATTTATATATTTTTTGGAAATACAAACATAATGTCCCTGAAAACGTTGTTTTATTACGTTATCTTCACAACAGTGCTAAGTTTTGGTAAAACTTCTTCTGAGACATTGATTGTTCCTCTTTTTTCCGGAAACGATAATCGCGGCAGTTGGAATTAGTGTTTTCTTCAGCTCACACATGATTATTCAACAGTCTAAGAAGATGTTGACTTTTTTTAAAAAAATGCGACCTTTTGAAGGAAGTGTATTACGTGTATTACATTTCTCGCAACCAAAATCTTTTAAAAACTTGATCAAGAGTGGCATAGACACTTATTATCCGACCACAATATGTAAACTTTCAATCATATATATCAACAATCTTAGTCAACGGGGATGTGAAAAATGGTCACAAAGTAATGTTTACTACACTGTAAATGTTCATTAAAATAACATCGATTGACTGGCAGCTGGGACTTCAACAGTTCAAAAAAAACCACGTTTTTTTACAGTCCATAGTTGCATTTGTGCACGTTCGAGTCCCTTTGTAACAACTATTTGAACGTTTTGAGTCCCGGCTAACAGTCAAAACGGCGGTATTTTAAGATCATTTTTAACAGTGTTATACGTTACTGTGTTTATACGTTATCGTTTATTAAGAGACATGAGAGATTTCCAGAAAGAAGCGCCCAATTTTTCTCAGAAACCAACCACGGTGTTTCATATTTGGGAATGCTTACCATGTATAGATCACAACCTGAAGTGGAATAAGCCGAATACGCCGTCTTAATGTAATCAGATAATAATTAGGACTTTCTGTCGTGCACGACAGAAAGGCAAAACCTTGTTTGCTAACGGGGAGACGATTACGATAGCAGGCAAGTTTCAAAACATGCTTTGCGGTTTTCTTTTGCACCTGTTTGTCCAATAAACCTTCGAAACGTTCTCGGTAGGTGGTCTACAACCGACCAGTGAATTTGAGAGGAAATTTCGTAGCCTAAAAAATCTCCTCATGTCACTTTAAGTTGAATGCGTTTTAGTGTACATCAATCAACTATAATTTGGCCATGGAATGACATGGTGTCATGTAAATGTTATGCATTTAGAATACAAAATAAGTAAAAGGTATCTTAATTTGTTTATGTATAAAGGTCTAATATTCAGGCAGAATTCAATACTCAAGGATACATAATAACTAACAAATTGCGCATATTAATTGAGTTCAATTAGCTATCAAACTTTAACTTCGCTTCGTACAAATTAAAAATTGTTTCTCAACAAGCAACCTCTCAGATAATGTCATTAAAATTTTGATACGGTAATAAACCCGTTTCTTTTTGCTGTACCAATGTTTGTGTGCATAGGGTGGCAGAAACGTAAACAAGTGTTGGTTTGACATATTTTTTTCCCGTAATAGGTATTAAAGAATCTTAAATGTTAAACATAAAACATCCCTTGAGACAATTTTTTGGGTGTGTCTTATCTCCAACATGCACCGTTTGCATGAAAATGACCGTATAAGCCTAACGTCCCCGACATAAACCTATGGACCATTATGTAAAACAAATTAGCCCTGAGCATTTTTTTGTAACAATACACCCGTCCATAAAATATGTGTGCTCGTCCCTTTTAAAAACGCCTCGTCTACCGCAGGGGGGGGGTGGTGGTTACCACCCCTTCAGGTTTTTTCCTTCCCCCGGCTGCTAAAACCCCCTTTTTTTATGCAACATTAGTTAATGTAATTGTCAATTGACATGTTCCGCTCTTTTATAACAAAACCAAACACTCCCCCACCGGGGTATAGTAAGATACAGGGTGATCCCAAGTGATCGATAGGGGGGGTGTGGGGGGTGTACCCACCCCACCCCCCCCTCCGGAAGAGAGGACCACATGCCCTACACAACACAGGAATATCACAGACACTTGATTTTGGTACCAAATAGATAGCTAATGGTCCTCCTCTTTCCATTGATACCAAAATGAGTACCAACATAAATGACGTCATAAAAATGACGTCATAAAGGTTCGGCATTCAGCAAACTGGCCATTTTCCATAGAACCACACAGTGAAAAATTCCAATTTTTCGCCAAAAAGGTTAGGAAATCGATTTTCATGCGGTTTTGGACTCTACTTGATGGGAAATGACTATTTTCCTAAAAATGACCTAATTTTTAGAGCTATAATATGGTTTTTGAGTCGCAAATTGCGAATAAGCAATTTTTCCACCCTAATTCCGTATTTTCGTACTTTCCTCAACATGTTACGTCATGGTGACGTCATAAATGGGGGATGTTAGTACTATTTTGGTACCCAATGGAAGAAGAAGCTGTCCTTTTTTGGTACCAATTTACAGGATCGGGTGGTTCCGTAACGAAAATCACAGGGGGTGGTAACCACCCCCCCCCTTCGGGAGTTTTGTTACAAAAATGGCTCAGGTACACGAGTGTTAGACCCCATTTCGCGTCTATCGCATACATCAAAGCATGTCCTAATCCCTCCCCCCCACTTGAAGCATAAGTCAATTTTCCGGTTCCCTTTTGCAAATCTTTTGCCCTCAAAATTTCATGTAGAGCCGAACTTCAGCTCTCGCCTGTATTTTTTTTTCCTAATCCTGCAAATTGAGTGTCCCAACCCTACTTTGGGAGACAAAATCAGTTCCCCAAAAAAAAAGCTCTAAATTAGAAATCGGTGCAGCACATTCCGGCTCTACTTAAAAATGTTTAGAGCCCGGGGCACCATTAGCCGTACCTGTGATCAATGGCAATCTAAACTTGTCATTTGATAATTCCTGGCAATAAGTTTGGCCTATTTTTTCCGATGTTTTCTTATTGCATCATCCTGATTCATGATCACAGGAACGCTGAAAGGGGTTTCCTTTCTTCTTCTCGGTGGGAGGGGGAAGTGGGTAGTGTGAGATGAAAATGGGGGGGGAAGGTATCTTACTTTCCCATCCCCCTCCTACCTTCCCATTATGAACGGCACTATGAAGTCCATAAGTTAAGAAAAAACATGCAATTCTGGATTAGAGGTGGAAAATGGATATAGAGCCCCAACCTGCGTGAAAATTGGATCTTATCGGAGAGGACGGTCAAGCAATCCAATTTTAGACGTCGGCATTGGTGTTTTAACACGTCAAAGGGGAGTTTCCTTGAGATGATTCTGATTTTTGCTTGTTGAAATATTTTGTGTAAAATAACAGTAACCATAGGATACTTGGTTCGAATATTATTACAAAGTTCTATTTTCGCCATGAAGTACATTTAGGCCAATAGTATTAGCTCATATAGTCAAATAGGTGGACATTTTTAGTAACAAGCTGATTTTTTCAGTATAGGTGCGGGAATATGTGTACTATACTGACAAAAAAGTCCCCCAAATCCCCGGGTTGGCATTTCCCAATTCAAGATTGCGTCCAAAATGGCCTTTTTTAGAATCTTTTTATTATTTTTGGAACCACTCACACAAGTAAAAACATAACAACATATCCAACATATGTTTTTGTGTATGATTAATCTATTAAAAAACTAACCAGGAGTTTCATCAACATTTGACAAGTAATTCAAATTCAAAATGGGCGTTCCAAATGGCCTTTTTTACTTTTTATATATTTTTGGAACCTACAAGTTTAAAACAGAACAAACAATCCCACATATGTTTTTGTGTAATGATGAATCTATTTAAAACATACCCAAGGAGTTTTCAACATTTACAAGTATTCAAATTCAAAATGGCGTCCAAATGGGCCTTTTTTAGAATATTTTATTATATATTTTTGGAACCATACATGTTAAAAACAGAACAAACATATCCAAACATATGTTTTTTGTGTCTGGCAATCTATTAAAACATACCAAGATTTCACAACATTGACAAGTATCAAAATTCCAAAATGGCGCCCAAAATGCCGCCATTTTTATATTTGCAGAAATGCGGAAGTCGCAATTGTTCAGAAACTGGTAGTAATAGACTAAATATAGTAACTTAGTTAATGGGAATCCAATAATACCCATTAATAATCATATTTATAGTATTGAACTAATGATATTCCGATACCACGAATAATCTAAAAATGGAAAATCCTCATTTAAATTCATTCGAGTTTTCCTCTTTCTTTTCACTCTTAGGACAATTTTTGGGCAATTAGAAAATCTTTTGCCTTTCAATCCACCACTTGCACCAACTACGGGGACTTATCCCCCAATCAAAATCCCAAACCATCATATAGGGGTCATAAATAATATAAAGAATAACAAAAAAATGGCTCTTTGCGACGTGACAATAGATAATAGTTTATACTTTACATTAGAGGTGGTTGGGGGATCACAAAAATTGTTATTTGGTTCTCCCATCACCATGACAACAGTGTACTCGGCGTCCGAAAAACAATGCATTTTTGGTTTCAATTTTAGGG